>JACEIK010007164.1:57562-68455 GCA_018107945.1 Datura stramonium
TTTACCTAGGTCAGAACATGAGAATGTGAGGAGCATGTTTGTATCTCACGATATAATTTTGTGTTAGGATAGAGATATACCTAATGCCTTGCTTGGTTGAAAAAACGGGATTATTTAGAGACCGACTTAGGTTTATCACATCACCACTCGAAGAAGTAGTTGTGAGGCTAAGTTGAGTTAAGTGATTAGGTGCACGAAAGTACCTAATAATTTCCACGTAAACCACAACATAATTGATTCCCCACGAACTAAAATTAGCATCCTCGCTCAAAATGATGCAGTGAGGCTAGTTTGTCGTGTTTAGAGGATCGAAAGATCATGAACATGCAATTCTAATTATGTGAGACGACAATCGATAGTTTCATACTTAACCCATTGCAGATCGTAGTATCGCATGATTATCTGGTTTTAACTCTATGTTGCTCCCAGAGTGAATTCAGAATATTTCGTTGACCATATTTAGACTTAATTAAACCTTCTCGAAAACTTCTAGAATCAACACTTGCGAAAGTTAACATCACACTTGAACTTGATAGTTAGCTGAATTGGTCCAGTCCCTGTGGGTTCGACATTCCGGTTCTTAAAAAGAGCCACTATATTACTTGAACGACCCGTATACTTGCGGGAGCGAACAGGAATCCCCAACATTGATAGAATCAAGCAAATTTCGATACCTAATCGCTTATGCAAGACTCAAGTTTTTCGGCATTCAAGGGCTAGGGCTAGAATTTTCTTTACAGGGACAATCATCAATATAGTCACAAATTGGTGGAAAACATCTACAATTAACATAAACAATATTCCACATGACTTAAACGAAGTCTGACATGTAAATTCTTCACATTCAAAAGTTTCAGGGCAAGAACTGATAGAGAATACATGGAGGATTTTAAGGGAACACAAAGGAAGAACTGTTCCCTTGTTGAATTCCCACACACCTGGTGATGGAAAACCCTGAAAGAATCTCTTGAAAATCGTAGGAGAGTTTGATTGCCCTAGCTTCTTCCCTGAGACTTTCAGAGAGAGATTCTGCATTCTAAATTTTTGAGGGGATGTGTGAAATGAAATAGAACGTCGGTTACCCCCTCTAAAATCCCTGACTAAACCCCAAACTATGTAGTTTAGAGTCTAGGAGGTTAGGAAATTACATAAAAACTCTTAATGAACTCACAGGGTAGAATTTTCTGGCAATCCCAACGAGGGACTGGACGTGTTGTGCCCAGTGACCACGACTCGTGGTCACACTCGCCGAGTACACTCCCTAATATTCCACTTGGGTTCACCATAGGGAACACCACGACTCGTGGTGCTCCCGATGAGTCGTGGTGACCCATTGGTTATGTCCTCTTCCTATTTTTACCAACTTTAGCCAATTCTTGACCATAGATCACATCACGACTCGTATTGTTGACCACGACTCGTGGTCACACCCGTTGTCACCCCATTTCCAAATTTTTCTACCAAGTGTAAAGTCCTCACCACGAGTCACTTAACGACTCGTGGCCTACCCTATGGATCACAGGTTGACTCATTCTGTGATCTGGTGCAGAAATTTCTATTTTCTCCGTTACAACTCCCGGGCCTGGTCTTAGGGTTTCCAGGGCATTACAATATCTCCCCCTTGGGAACATTCCTCCTCGAATGTTGAAAAACACACAGGAAAGTAGAGAATTGTAATCATTATACTCAAATACTGATCATGAAAGCGGAAAACTAATGGAACGACTACCTCCGAACTGAACTACGAGTCTTAATTGAATTCACTAATCATACACATATTCATTTACATGAAAGAAACTGGAATGGACGAATTGAATATAGTTTTTAGTGAGGAAATTTGTACCTTAAATTGAAACTGAGCCAGTAGAGAATAAATATGGGTATCTAGCCATCATATCTGCTTTGTCTTCCCATGTAGCTCCCTCAACCTACTGATTTCACCACAAGACTTTGACTAAAGCTACCTCCTTGTTCCTCAACATATGAACCTGACGGTCAAGGATCTGAACTAGGACCTTTTTGTAAGAGAGGATATCTTTCACTACCACACTATCTACTGGCACAATTGAAGTTGGATCACCAATGCACTTCTTCAATAGTGACACATGGAAGCCTGGGTGCACAGATGCAAACTTTGTTGGTAAGTCTAGCTCATAGGCTATATTGCCAATTCGCTTTAGAATTCTATAGGGTCCCACATACCTGGGACTGAGTTTTTCTTTCTTCCCAAATATCATCACTCCTTTCATGGGTGAAGTTTTCAAATAAACCCAGTCATCTACTGCAAACTCTAAATCTCCTTCTCACATTAGCATAGGATTTCTGATGACTTTGTGTTGTTTTCAACCTCTCTCGAATGAGCTGTACTTTCTACATTACTTCGTGAACTGAGTCTGGCCCTATCAAAGTGGCCTCACTGACCTTTAACCACCCTATATGAGACCTAAACCTCCTACCATACAATGCCTCGAACAGGGCCATTTGGATACTGGAGTGGTAGCCGTTGTTATATGCAAACTCGATGAGAGGCAAGTGATCACCCCAACTGCCCTTGAAATCGATCACGGACGCCCTAAACATATCTTCTAGTGTCTGTATAGTCCTCTCAGCTTGTCCATCTATCAGTAGGTAAAAAGCGGTGCTGAGCTTAACATGGGTACCAAGTCCCTTCTAAAAGGACTTCCAGAAGTGAGAGGTGAATCGGGTACTCTGTCTGAGATAATGGTTAAGGACACCCCATGAAGTCTGACTAACTCCCGGATATAAAGCCTAGCATAGTGCTCAGCTGAAACTGTAGTTTTAACTGGGAGGAAGTGCGCTGACTTAGTCATCCGATCTACTATCACCCAAATTTAATAATTTTGCCGACGAGTTCGAGGTAGAACCGTAATAAAATCCATATTTATTTCTTTCTACTTCAATGTAGGTATGATGATATCTTGAGTCATACCTCTCGGTCTCTGGTGTTAGTCTTTTACTTGCTCGCAGTTCGGGCAATTAGCTACAAATTGAGCGATGTCTCTCTTCATGTCGTTCCACCAGTAAATATCCCATAAATCACAGTACATCATAGTAGCACCAGATTAGATGGAATATCTCAAACTTTGTGCTTAATCCAGTATATGTTGTCTCGAATCACCCACATCTGGTACACTCAATCTACCTGGTAACGGAGTACACAATCTCCCCTTAGGAGAAAGCCTCCACTTCTTTTCTGTGAACTGCCTCGTTCAATTTCAGCAGTACATGATCTTCATCCTGCCTTGACTTAACCTCAACTACCAACGAGGAATCTGATCCACTCTGCACAACTACTCCAGCATCAGCACTATCAACCAACTGTACTCCCAACCAAGCTAATCTATGGATATGCTTTGCCAGCTCCTTTTTGCCTTCTCAACATGAGCCACACTCACCATAGAAACTCTGCTTAGGTCATCAACCACCACATTGGCTTTGCCCAGGTGATAAAACACGTTTATGTCATAGTCCCTCTTCAGTAGCTAACCACCTTCTCTAATGAAGATTTAGGTCTTTTTGACTAAACACATACTGAAGGCTCTTGTGATCGATGAAAGAAATCCATGTGAGCCCCACACTGGTAGTTTCTTCATATTTTCAATGCAAACACTAGAATCGCCATCTACAAGTCATGAGTCGGATAATTCTTTTCATGAAATTTGAGGTGTCTGGAGGTGTAGGCTATCACCTTGCCCCTTTACATCAGAACGCAATCGAGTCCAACTCTGGAAGCAACGCAATACACTACAAACCCATTAGTTCCTTCTAGCAAGGTCAATAGTGGAGCAGTATTGAGTCGAGTATTTAACTTTTGAAAACTCTTCTAACATGCATCTAACCATTGAAATTTCACTTTCTTCTGAGTTAGCCTAGTCAGGGGAGATGCAATAGAGGAAAATCCTTCTACAAATCGTCGGTAGTAATCGGCTAGACCCAAGAAACTCTTAATTTTTGTTGGGGAGGTAGGTCTAGGCCAATCTTTCACCGCTACTATCTTTTGAGGATCTACCTAAATTCCCTCTCCAAGACCATGTGACCAAGAAAAGTCACAAACTTTAACTAGAATTTCCATTTGTTGAACTTAGCAAACTACTGGTGGTCTCTAAGTGTCTGAAGAACTATTCTCAAGTGATTAGCATGCTCTTCCTCATTTTTGGAGTATACAAGAATGTCGTCGAAAAATACAATGACAAACATATCTAAATACTGCTTAAATACACTGTTCATCAGGTCTATAAAAGTTGCGGGGGTATTTGTGAGTCCGAAGGACATAACCACAAACTAGTAGTGACCATACCGAGTCCTGAAAGCTGTTTTCAGTATTTCACACTCTTTGGCCCTTAGCTGATGATACCCCGGCCTGAGATCAATATTTTAGCAACAACTGGCTCCCTGAAGCTGATCAAACAAGTCATCAATCCTTGGTAAGGGGTACCTATTCTTGACTATGACTTTGTTCAACTATTGGTAATCAATACACATCCTGAGGGTACCGTCTTTCTTTTTCACGAATAGCATTGGAGAACCCTAGGGAGAGATGTTGAGTCTGATAAAACCTTTATCAAGAAGGTATTTTAGCTGCTCCTTCAACTCCTTAAGCTCAGATGGAGCCATTCTGTAATGAGGGATGGAGATGGGCTGAGTATCTGGTAGAAGGTATATACCGAATTCTATTTCTCGCTCAAGAGGAACTCGAGGAAGATCTTTGGGAAACACTTCAGGGAACTCGTTGACAACTAGCACTGACTGTATAGTTGGGGTCTCAGAGCTAGAATCTTTGACCCGAACTAAATGATAAATGCACCCTTCGAAATAAGCTTCCTAGCCTTAAGGTAGGAAATAATTCAGCCCTTAGGCACTAAACTGCTGCCGGTCCATTCTAAAGCTGGCTCATTAGGGAATTGAAACCTGACAACCCTAGTTCTACAATCGACTGAGGCATAACATGAGTGAAACTAATCCATGCCAAGAATGAGGTCAAAGTCAATAATGACTAACTCTACAAGGTCATCTAGAATAACTATATTGAGGATTGAGATTGGGTAGTTCCTATATACCCAGCTAGCTCTAACTGACTCGCCAACTGGGGTGGAAAATGGGAATGGTTTTGAGAGAATCTCTCGATTGATATCAAACTGGACTGCTACATAGGGAGTCACGAATTAAAGTGTGGCTCCTGGATCTATTAAGGCATACACGTCTAGATAAAAAGGAATAACATACCCATGACCACGTCAGGTGATCTCTCCTGATCCTACTGAGAAGACAATGTATTAAAACGGTTTTGGCGCTAGCCGCCATCCGCACTTGAAGTGTTGGCCTGCTAAGTTGGTCAGCCTACTGGAGCTGCTGAAGTAGTGGGTTGTGACCTTCCCTATCCTGCTGACGGACCTTCTTTAAGCCAATGACCAAGTTGTCCATAACCAAAAAAGCCCTCTTGACCCTGGAGACACTCTCTTAGATGGTTCTTTCCACACCTAGGGAAAGCTAGGTAGCGGTTGTTGGCGCTAAAGCTCTGGGACTGAGAGACAGATGCTCCACCCCTCTGATCCTTGCGGGATCGAGAAGTAGGGGCGATGGTTGAGCTGGGTATTGGAGTCCTTTACTGTTGCTGTTGTGGGCGGCTACTACCGCCAGATCATTGATGGCCAGTTCTTACCCATTTGTTCTCCCACTCCAAATCCTTTAATTTTTATGCCTCAATTTTCTAGGCATGAACTATGAGGCTGGAGAGATCGATGTCCTTGATAAGCATTATTGTCCTACACTCCTTAAGGACCAAATTTGAAACTCCATTCACAAACTTCAACATGCGAGCTCTTGGCTCAGCTACCATCTCTGGAGCATATTTAGACAACCTAGTGAACTCCGGTGCATATTCTTCTACTGTTTTGTGGCCCTGCTTCTAGTTCATGAATTCCGCCACCTTTGCCTCCCTAATCTCCAAAGGGAATAATCTGTCTAGGAAGGATGTAGTGAAATCCTCCTATTCCACCAGTCCTGCTCCTGGTGGTCTCCTCTCCTTCCATTGTTCGTACCATATCTGGGCTACCCCTTTCAGCTGGTAGGCAGCCAAATCGGCACTCTCCGAGGAACTGACACCCATAATTCGGGTGCTCTTCCTAATCTCATCCATGAACTCCTGTAGGTCCTTTCCCACCTTAGATCCGTGAAAATATGGAGGGTTCATCCGAGTGAAGACCCAAACTAGGGAAGCTATGCAAACCCATTATTGTTGATTGGAACCACCTGCTGGTTCACATGGATGGTAACTGTCTATGGGAGTAGCTGGATAGCTGCCCTAAACTCTGCAGTGGACATTGAGCCATCCTGAGGGGCGGCTGGTGCTTGTGCTGGTGGGGCAGGTCGGTGAGCGTTACCGTCCCTTTTTCCGTTACCACGTCGCAGAGGCATGATTCACTAAAATGAAACAGAGCACGAGTTAGGAGAACGATTCTGGAATTGAATTTCAACGAACAATAAAGAGTATGAACAGAAGGGAGTTTTTTCTATTAACATCTCTTAGCCTCCCCGTTACAAGTGTGGCGCTCTTCACACCCATGTAAAGGACTCTACTCAATGTGTCTTTCGGACATCTGAGAATACTCTAAACCTAGTGCTCTGATATCAAGTTTGTCATGCCCCGATTCTACACATTCGACGGAACACGGTACTTGGAGTAACAAGTAACCCCAAGACAACCACTAGCCTATCATAACAGTGGCATTCTGAGTAATCATATATATAGCAGAAACTTTAAAGTAATACCTAAATCATTCATGAGAGTACAACTAAATAATAAAGTTTAAAAACATTTTAACAAAACTGAAAGTCTGAAACCACGCCTGTGTCTGAAAGAGACTACAACTCATGAGTTGCTGAGACAAGCCCCCGGCTAATTTTAAGTCTAGATAAAAGAAAATAGAACTGAACGAAATGATCTTTGTCCTCAAAGGATGAGGACTCACCAATAGTGCAATTAGAATCTTCAAGGAGTGATCTGCTAACGAGGTTGTGACTAAGATCCTGTAACTGTATTATAAAACGATACAACATATGAAGTATGCTTCAGTACTTTAAATATACTGAGTAAGTGAGAGAAGCCATACACAAGGAATAAAAGAAAAAAATGTTGCACTGAGACGACATGCAATGACCAAACTGAAAGTGCTGAAAACTGAATAACTGAAATAAACTGAGATGGTCTAAATGACCCTGTCTGTTGGTCAAGGACATGTCGTAAATCTGAGATACTAATTGAAATACGGTACTGAACTGACTAATATGAGACGGAGTTGAGCTGATTAGTGGGAGAGTCTATAACCGACATATAACCATGTAAGCAATATGTGGAGTCCGATATATACACCCCATCTGTAGGACCTAATATACCTTGCCAGGAAAAAGAGGCATGAACTGGGTGATCACAAGTCTGGGGCCATGAGGTCACTAAAATTATATCCTACGGTGGCGATGTAGTTCTTGGAACCTGGGTGCGCTGGAACCCTACGCTTGGTGCTAAGTCCTACTCCCACTGGATAGACCTAGACAGACTACTAAGCTGATAGCTCAAAACTGGGGCCCAAGACTATACAGGAACACCTATCTAGAAGCACCCTGAAAGTCTTATCGTACCGAATTTTTTAACTGGGTTCTAAGACTGGTTAGAGCTGCTTATCTGAAAGTGTCGTAACCTTTTAAAGAACAAACTGTAATATGAAGCTGGGATCCCAAGGATGGTCAGAGCTACTTATCTAAAAGCGTCACACCACCTAAAGAACCATTAAAAGCTGACACTAAGTCTAATTCTAATAACTAGGAGACACTACTGACACTTCGAGAATTTCTGTAGTCAAACTGATCAGCTGACGTTTCTGACCAACACTAAGTATTCTAACATTTTAACTGAAATGAACTGACATTAATCTGACTGAGATTTCAATACAACTAACAATATGGGATCCCCAACATTGATAGATTTAACAAAAATTTGATACCTAATCGCTTATGCAAGACTCAAGTTTTTCTACATTCAAGAGCTAGGGCTAGAATTTACTTTACAGGGACAAGCATCAATATAGTCACAAACTAGTGGAAAACGTCTACAATTAACGTAAACAATATTCCATATGACTTAAATGAAGTCTAACATGTAAATTCTTCAAATTCAAATGTTTCAGGGCAAGAACTGATAGAGAAGACATGGAGGATTTTTGGGAACACAAGGGAAGAACTATTCCCTTGTTGAATTCCCACATACCTGGTGATGAAAAACCCTGAAAGAATCTCTTAAAAATCTAAGGAGAGTTTGATTGCCCTAGCTTAATCCCTGAGCCTTTCTGAGAGAGATTCTGCATTCTAAATTTTTGAGGAGATGTGTGAAATAAAATAGACCGTCGGTAACCCCCTCTAAACCCCTGACAAAAACCCAAAACTACGTAGTTTAGAGTCTAGGAGGTTAGCAAATTACATAAAAACCCTTAATAAACTCACAGGGAAAAACTGTCTGGCAGTCCCAACGAGGGACTGGACGAGTTGTGCCCAGTGACCACGACTCATGGTGATACTCATAGAGTACACTGCCTAAAATTCCACTTGGGTTCACCGCGAGGAACACCACGACTCGTGGTGACCCATTCGTTAAGTCCTCTGCCTATTTTTCCCAACTTTAGCCAATTCTTGACCACATATCACATCACGACTCGTGGTCACACCCGTGATCACCCCATTTCCAAACTTTTCTACCAAGTGAAAAGTCCTCAACACGAGTCACTTAATGACTCGTGGCGCACCCCACGGATAACAAGATGTCTCGTTCTGTGACGGGGTGCAAAAAATTTTGTTTTCTCTGTTTCAACTCTGGGGTCTGGTCTTAGGGTTTTCGGGGCATTAAAATATCTTCCCCTTGGGAACATTCATCCTCGAATGTTGAAAAACACACAGGAAAGCATAGAATTGTAATCATTATACTCAAATACTGATCATGAAAGCTGAAAACTAATGTAATGACTACCTCCAAACTGAACTACGAGCCTTAACTGAATTCACTAATCATACACATATTCATTTACATGAAAGAAACTAGAACAAATGAATTGAATAGAGTTTTTAGCGAGGAAATTGGTACCTTAAACTGAAACTGAGCCAATAGAGAATAAATGTGGGAATCTAGCCATCATATCTTCTTTAGCTTCCCACGTAGCTCCCTCAACCTGTTGATTTCACCACAAGACTTTGACTGAAGCTACCTCCTTGTTCCTCAACTTACGAACCTGACCATCAAGGATCTGAACTGGGACCTCTTCGTAAGAGAGGCTATCTTTCACTGCCACAATATCTACCGGCACAACTAAAGTTGGATCACTGATGCACTTGTTCACTAGTGAGACATGGAAGATTGGGTGCACAGATGCCAACTTTGATGGTAAGTCCAACTCATAGGCTACATTGCCAATTCGCCTTAGAATTCTATAGGGTCCCACATACCTGGACTGAGTTTTTCTTTCTTCCCAAATTTCATCACTCCTTTCATAGGTGAAATTTTTAGATAAATCCAGTCATGTATTACAAACTCTAACTCTCTTCTCCTCACATCAACATAGGATTTCTGACGACTTTGTGTTGTTTTCAACCTCTCTTGGTTGAGCTGTGCTTTCTGCATTTCCTCGTGAACCAAGTATGTCCCTATCAAAGTGGCCTCACTAACCTTAAACCACCCTATAGGAGACCTACACCTCCTACCATACAATGCCTCGAAGGGGACCATCTGGATACTGGAGTGGTAGTTGTTGTTGTATGCAAACTCGATGAGAGGCAAGTGATCACCCCAACTTTCCTTGAAATCAATCACAGACACCCTCAACATATCTTCCAGCGTTTGAATAGTCTGCTCAACTTGTCCATCTGTCTGCAGGTTAAAAGTTGTGTTGAGCTTGACATGGGTACCAAGTCCCTTCTGAAAGGACTTCCAGAAGTGAGAGGTTAACTACGTACCTCTGTCTGAAATTGCTAAAGGTACAATCAGAATTTTATTTAAAGATCTATACTGATATCTCTTAAATATAAATTCAAACTTGGTATGCCTATGGTGAAAACGTAAAGACCTTAAAAACCTTATCAGCCTTCGATATGCCCAATGAACCATGACAAGAAGATGAGAAGTAACAAAATTTTGACATGGCTTCAAGGATGTTGTATTGGATGACCCATTTAGGAACATGACTGGAGTAGAACTTCTATAATCCCAAGACGTATCAATCCATAAAAATACAACATAATTGAACCCAGGTATAGTATATAGTAAACTCTAGCTATGCACATAATGTAGAAAAGGGTAAACCACATTACGTCTCGGAGTAAAGCATTCATTTCAAGTTGTTGAGACGAATACTCATATTGTAGTTCTTGTTTTGTTGGTTAAAACATTTATTCATTTGAAATTTTCAACTTGTAAGTGTCATTTGACATGTCATAAGCAGAACTTAATATGAATTAAGGGTTCAGTTATTCGCCCATTTCATTTGTACGTAAATTTGATTTTGATTTACTACACGATAAATTATTTGCTCACATTCAGCAGCGAAGTGGGATAGTTTTTCAAGTTAAACTACAAGTTGTAAATGCTTCATAAAGTAATAGATGTGTATTTATAGACTAACATTGGAATAAAAGTATAGTTTTAAATTGAACACTATCAATTTGATATCCTGATTTATTATAAAGCAACTAAGGAACTTGTTAATTTATTGAAATATTTTTTCCCTTCAAGTATCTATAATTAGTTGATCATTTGTGCAATCATGACATATACTCCCTTTTATTTTATTTTAATAATTTCTTTCGGGACATTTAAATGGGGGAATATTTAAATAA
>JACEIK010007164.1:69013-79579 GCA_018107945.1 Datura stramonium
ATAGTACAACTAAATAATAAAGTTTATTAAAAACATCTGAACAAAACTGGATGTCTGAAGCCACGTCTGTGTCTAAAAGCGACTACAACTGAATGAGTTGTTGGGACAAGCCCCCAGCTAACTCTAAGTCTAGATAAAAGAAAATAGAACTGAATGAAATGATCTTTGTCCTCGAAGGATGAGGACTCACCAATGGTGTAGCTGGAATCTTCAAGGAGTGATCTGCTAACGATGTTGTGACTGAGATCTTGTAGCTATATCATAAAACAATACAACATATGAAGTATGCATCAGTACTTTGAATGTACTGAGTCAGTGAGAGAAACCATACATAGGGAATAAAAGAAAAAAAATGTTGAACTGAGAAGACATGCAATGACTAACTGAAAGTGTTGAAAACTGAATAACTGAAATAAACTGAGATGGTCTAAATGACCCTGTCTAATGGTCAAGGACATTTCCTAAATCTGAGATACTAGTCTGAAATACTGTACTGAACTGACTAATCTGAGATGGAGCTGAACTGATTAGTGGGAAAGTCTATAACCGACATATAACCACGTGAGCTAGATGTGGAGTCTTATGTATACATCCCATTGGTAGAACCCAATATACCTTGCTAGGGTATAGAGGCATGAACTGGGTGATCACAAGTCTGGGGCCTTGAGGTCAGTAAAAATATATACTACGATGGCAACGTAGTTCTATGAACCTGGATGCGCTGGAACCTTTGTCCTCTTGGTGCTAAGTCCTACTCCTATTGGATAGTCCTAGACTGACTACTAAGCTGATAGCTCAAAACTGGGGACCAAGACTAGTCAGGAACACCTATCTAGAAGCACCCTGAAGGTCTTATCGGACCAGATTTTGTAACTGGGTTTTATGACTGGTCAGAGTTGCTTATCTGGAAGCGTTGTAACCATCTAAAGAACAAACTGTAATATGAAGATGGGGTCGTATGGCTGGTCAGAACTGCTCATCTAAAAGTTTCAAGACCGCCTAAAGAACCAATAAAATCTGACACTAAGTCTAATTCTGATAACTGTGAGGCACTACTGACACCTCGAGAATTTTTGTAGTCAAACTGATTAGTTAACATTTCTGACAAACACTGAGTATTCTAACATTTTAACTGAAACTGAAATGACATAAAGAAATTTCAATACAACTAACAATTTGGAATCCCCAACACTTCTAGAATCAAGAAAATTTTGATACCAAATCACTTATGCAAGACTCAAGTTTTTCAACATTCAAGAGCTAGGGATAGAATTTACTTTATAGGGACAAGCATCAATATGACTACAACTAGTGGAAAATACCTACAATAACGTAAGCAATATTCCACATGACTTAAACGAAGTCTAATATGTAATTTTTTTGCATTCAAAATTTTCAAGGCTGGAACTAATAGAGAAGAAATGGAGGATTTTTTGGAACACAAGTGAAGACCTATTCCCTTGTTGAATTCCCACATATCTGGTGATGAAAAACCTTGAGAGAATCTCTTGAAAATGTGAGGAGAATTTGATTGCCCTAGCTTCTTCCCTGAGTCTTTCTGAGAGAGATTGCATTCTAAATTTTTGAGGGGATGCGTGAAATGAAATTGACCATTGGTTACCCCCTCTAAAGCCCCTAACTAAAACCCAAAACGATGTAGTTTAGAGTTTAGGAGGTTAGGAAATTACATAAAAACCCTTAATAAACTCGCAGGGAAAAACTGCCTGCCAGTCCCAACGAGGGACTAGACGAGTCGTGCCTGGTGACCACGACTCGTAGTCACACTCTTTGAGTACACTGCCCAAAATTCTACTTGGGTTCACCACGGAGAACACCATGACTCGTGGTGCTCCCGACGAGTCATGGTAACCCATCTGTTAAGTCCTCCGCCTATTATTCCCAACTTTAACCAATTCTTGACCACGGATCACATCACGACTCGTGGTGTTGACCAAGACTCGTGGTCACACCCATGGTTACCCCATTTTCAAATTTTTCTACCAAGTGCAAAGTCCTCACCATGAATCACTTAACGACTCATGGACTACCCCGCAGATCACAGGACGACTTGTTTTGTGACCTGGTGCAGAAAATCCTTTTTTCTCCATTTCAACTTCCAGGTCTGGTCTTAGGGTTTCCAAGGCATTACAATATTTCTCCCTTGGGAACATTCATCCTCGAATGTTGAAAAACACACAGGAAATCAGAGAATTGTAATCATTATACTCAAATATTGATCATGAAAGTTGAAAACTAACGGAATGACTTCCTCCGAACTGAATTCACTAATCATACACATATTCATTTACATGAAAGAAACTGGAACACACGAATTGAATAGAGTTTTTAGGGAGGAAATTGGTACCTTAAACTTAAACTGGGCTAGTAGAGAACAAATGTGGGTATATAGCCATCATATCTTCTTCGGCTTCCCACGTGGCTCCCTCAACCTGCTGATTTCTCCACAAGACTTTGACTGAAGATACCTCCTTGTTCCTCAGCTTACGAACTTGCCGGTTAAGGATCTGAACTGGGACGTCTTCGTAAGAGAGGCTATCTTTCACTGCCACACTGCCTAGTGGCACAACTAAAATTGGTTCACCGATGCACTTCTTCAATAGTGACACATGGAAGATTGGGTGCACTGATACCAACTCTGATGGTAACTCCAGCTCATAGGCTACATTTCCAATTCTCGTTAGAATTCTATAGGGTCCCAAATACCTGGGACTGAGTTTTCCTTTCTTCCCAAATCTCATCACCCCTTTCATGTGTGAAATTTTTAGATAAACCCATCTTCTACTATAAACTCTAACTTTCTTCTCCTCACATCAGCATAGGATTTCTAATGACTTTATGCTGTTTTAAACCTCTCTTGAATGAGTTGTTCTTTATGCATTGCCTCATGAGCCGAGTCTAGCCCTATTAAAGTGGCCTCACCAGCCCTAAACCACCCTATCAAAGTGATCATCCCAACTGCGCTTTACATCGATCATGCACGCCCTCAACATATCTTCTAGGGTCTGAATAGTCTGCTAAGCTTGTCTATATATCTGTGGTGAAAAGCTGTGCTGAGCTTGACCTGGGTACCAAGTCCCCTCTAAAAGGACTTCCAGAAGTCAGAGGTGAACTAGGTACCTCTGTCTGAGATAATGGATAAGGAAATCCTATGAAGTCTGACTAACTCCTGGATATAAAGCCTAGCATAGTCCTCAGCTGAATTTGTAGTTTTAACTGGGAGGAAGTGCGCTGACTTAGTCATCCAGTCTACTATCACCCACATTGAATCACGTTGCCGACCAGTCTGAGGTATACCCATAATATAATCCATATTTAATTCCTCCCACTTCCATTTTGGTAGCTGATATCCTGAGTCATAACTCCCGGTCTCTAGTGTTCTACTTTTATGTGCTGGGCACTTAGCTACAAATTCAACGAAATCTCTCTTCATGTCGTTCCATAAGTAAATATCCTATAAATTGCAATACATCTTAGTAGCACCAAGGTAGATGGAATATCTCGAACTGTGTGCTTTAGCTAGTATCTACAGTCTCAAATAACCCACATCTGGTACGCACAATCTACCCTGGTAACAGAGTACACCATCTCCCCTTTGGGAGAAAGCCTCCACTTCTTTTCTGCAAACCGCCTCCTTCAATTTCAGCAGTACAGGATCTTCATCCTGTCTTGACTTAACCTCAATTAACAATGAGGAATCGATCCACTCTACACAACTACTCCGCCCTCAGCAATATCAACCAACTGTACTCCCAACCAAGCTAATATATGAATATCCTTTGCCAACTCCTTTTTTTCCTTCCTCAACATGACCCACGCTCCCTATAGACACTCTTCTTGGGGCATCAGCCACCATCTTGACTTTGCCCGGGTGATAAAGCCCGCACATGTCATAGTCCGTCAATAGCTCTAACCACCTTCTTTGACGAAGATTTAGGTCTTTCTGACTGAACACATACTGAAGGCTCTTGTGATTGGTGAAAACATCCACATGAGCCCCGTGCAGGTAGTGTATCCATATTATCAATGCAAACACCGCTGCCACTAACACAAAGTCATGAGTCGGATAATTCTTTTCATGTGCTTTAAGTTGTTTGGAGGCGTAGGCTATCACCTTGCCCCGCTGCAACTGAACGCAATCGAGATCATCTCTGGAAGCCTCACAATACACTACAAACCCATCTGTTCCTTCTGGAAAGGTCAACACTGGAGCAGTAGTGAGTTGAGTTTTTAACTCCTAGAAACTCATCTCACATGCATCTGAGTCAGCATAGTTAGAGGATAGTAACCGGTTAGACCGAAGAACTCCTGATTTCAGTTGGAGAGGTAGGTTTGTGCCAATCTTTCACCGCTGCTATCTTTTGAGTATCTACCTGAATACCCTCACTCGAGACCATGTGACCAAGGAAAGTCAAAGGCTTCAACCAGAATTTGCATTTGTTGAACTTAGCAAACAACTTGCAGTCTCTGAGCGTTTGAAGCATTATTCTCAGGTGATTAGCATGCTCTTCCTCATTTATGGAGTATACAAGAATGTCATCGATAAATACAATGATAAACATATCCAGATACTGCTTGAAG
The DNA here is from genome assembly GCA_018107945.1 of Datura stramonium. Lineage (NCBI taxonomy): Eukaryota > Viridiplantae > Streptophyta > Magnoliopsida > Solanales > Solanaceae > Datura > Datura stramonium. The sequence goes on from JACEIK010007164.1 coordinate 73,613, forward strand.
ACTCTGTTCATCAGGTTCATAAAAGCTTCGATGGCATTTGTGAGTCCAAAGGACACACGAACTCATAGTGACCATATCGAGTCCTGAAAGATGTTTTCGGTATGTCACACTCTCAGACCCTTAGCTGATGATACCCCGACCTGAGATCGATTTCGGAGAAAAAACTGGCTCCTTGAAGCTGATCGAACAAGTCGTTAATCCTGGGTAAGGGGTACCTATTCTTGACTGTGACTTTGTTCAACTGATGGTAATCAATACACATCTTGAGGGTACCATCTTTCTTTTGCATGAATAGTACTGGAACACCCCAGGGAAAGATGTTGGGTCTGATAAAACCTTTATAAAAAAGGTCTTTTAGCTACTCCGTCAACTCCTTAAGCTCAGCTGGAGCCATTTTGTAAGGAGGGATGGAGATGGGCTAAGTATCTGGGAGAAGGTCTATACCGAAGTCTATTTCCCAGTCAGGAGGGACTCCGGGAAGATCTTGGGGAAACACATCAGGGAACTCGCTGACAAATAGAACTAACAGTATAATTGGGGTCTCGGAGTTGGAATCTTTGACCCGAGCTAAATGATAAATGCACCCTTTGGAAATAAGATTCCTGGCCTTAAGGTAGGAAATAAACTGACCCTTAGGTGCTGAACTGCTGCCCATCCGTTCCAAAGCTTGCTCATTAGGGAACTGAAACCTGACGACCCAAATTGTGCAGTTGACTGAGGCATAACCAAAGTGTAACCAATCCATGCCATGAATGAGGTCGAAGTCAACCATGTCTAACTCTACAAGGTTAGCTGGAATGACTTTATTGAGGATTGAGACTTGGAAGTTCCTATAAACTTGGCTGGCTCTAACTAACTCGCCAACTTGGGTGGAGACTTAGAATGGTTCTTAGAGGACCTCTGGACTGATATCGAACTGGACTGCTACATATGGAGTCACGAATGAAAGTGTGGCTCTTAGATCTAGTAGGGCATACACGTCTAGATGAAAAAGGCGTAACATACCCATGACCACGTTAGGTGAGCTCTCCTAATCTTGACAAGAAGACAATGCATAAAAATGGTTTTGGCACTGGCTGCCATCCGTACCTGAAGTGTTGGCCTGCTGAGCTTGTCGGCCTGCTGGAGCTACTGAAGTCGTGGATTGTGACCTTCCCCATCCTGCTGATGGACATTCTTTAAGCCGATGACCGAGTTGTCCACAACCAAAATATCCCTCTCGACCCTGAAGACACTCTCCTGGATGGTTCTTGCCACACCTAAGGAAAGTTGAGTAGATTGCTGGCACTGAAGCTTTGGGAATGAGAGCCGGATACTCCACCCCTCCGATCCTTGCGGGATTGAGAAGTAGGGGCGTTGGCTGAGCTGGGTGCTGGAGTCCTCTGTTGCTACTGATGCTACTGTTGTGGGCGGCTACTACCGCAAGATCTTTGATGGCCATAATCTAACTGGCTGGTTCTTGCCCGTTTGTTCTACTGCTCCAAATCTTTCAATTTTTTTTCTTCAATTTGCTGGGCATGAACTAAGAGGCTAGAGAGATCGATGTCCTTGATAAGCATTACTGTCCTATACTCCTTAAGGACCAAATTTTAAAATGCATTCCAAAACTTTAACATGCCAGACCTTGGCTTGACTACTATCTCTGGAGCATATTTAGACAACCTAGTGAACTCTAGTGCATATTCTTCTCCTGTTTTGTTCCCCTACTTCAGGTTCATGAATTCTACCACCTTTGCCTCCCTAAGCTCCTGAGTGAAGAATCTGTCTAGGAAGGCTGTAGTGAACTCTTCCCGTTCCACCGGTCTTTCTCCTGTTGGTCTCCCCTCCTTCTATTATTCGTACGAGATCTGGGCTGCCCCTTGTAGCTGGTAGGCAGCCATGTCGGCACTCTCCGAGGAACTGACACCCATAATCTGAGTGATATTCCTAATCTAATCCATGAACTCCTGTGGGTCCTCTCCCACCTTAGATCCATGGAAATATGGAGGGTTAATCCGAGTGAAGTGCCGAACTTGGGCAGCTGCTGCAGTCCCGTTATTGTTGATTGGAACCACCTGTTGGTTCACCTAGTTGGTAACTGTATATGCAAGCAGCTGGATAGCCGCCCTAAACTCTGTAGTGGGTACTGAGTCGTCCTGAGGGGCGGTTGGAGTTGATGGGGCAGGTCGGTAAGCGTTATCGGCGCTTCTTCTGTGACCACATCGCGGAGGCATAATTTCCTAAAACGATACAGAGCACGAGTTAGGAGAACGATTCTAGAATTGAATTTCAATGCACGATAAAGAGTATGAACAAAAGGGAGTTTTTTGCTAATAACATCTTGTAGCCTCCTCGTCATAAGTGTGGGGAACTTCACACCCAAGAAAAGGACTCTACTCGATGCATATTTTAGACATAAGAGGATACTTTACACCTAGTGCTCTAATACCAAGTTCGTCATGCCCCGAGTCTACACCCTGGACGAAACACGGTACTTGGAGTCACAAGTAACCCCAAGTCAACCAGTGGCCTATCATAATAGTGGCATTCTTATTAATCACATATATAGTGGAAAGTTTAAAGTAGAACATAAAACATTTATAAGAGTACAGCCAAATCATAAAGTTTAAAACATTTGAACAAAACTGAAAGTCTGAAACCACGTCTGTGTCTGAAAGACACTACAACCGATGAGTTGTTGGGACAAGTCCCCAGCTAACTCTAACTCTAGATAAAAGAAAATAGAACTGAATGAAATGATCTTCATCCTCAATGGATGAGGACTCACAAAGTGTGCAGCTGGAATCTTCTGGGAGTGATCTACTAATGAGGCTGTGACTGAGATCCTGCAGCTGTATCATAAAATGATACAGATATGAAGTATGCATCAGTACTTTGAAAGTGCCATGTAAGTGAGAGAAACCATACACAAGGAATAAAAGAAAAAAAATGCTTAACTGAGAAGACATGCAATGACTAACTGAAAATGCTTAAAACTGAATAACTGAAATAAACTGAGATGGTCGAAATGACCCTGTCTGAAAGTCAAGGACATGTCCTAAATCTGAGATACTTATCTAAAATACTGTACCGAACTGACTAATTTGAGAAGGAGCTAAGCTGATTAGTGGGAGAATATATAACCGACATATAACCACGTGAGCTAGACATGGAGTCCGATGTATACACCCCATCAGTAGGATCCACTATACCTTGCTAGGGTATAGAGGCATGAACTGGGTGGTCACAATTCAAGGGCCATGAGGTCAATAAAAATATATCCTACAATGGAAATATAGTTCTGGGAAACTCGGTGCGTTGGAACCCCGTTCCGCTCAGTGTTAAATCCTACTCCCACTGGATAGTCCTAGACTGACTACTAAGATGATAGCTCAAAACTGCAGCCCAATACTAGTAAGGAACACCTATCTAGAATCACCCTGAAAGTCTTATCGGACTGAATTTTGTAATTGGGTTCTAAGACTGGTCTGAGCTTCTTATCTAGAAGCGTCATAACTGTCTAAAGAACAAACTGTAATATGAAACTAGGGTCCTAAGGATGGTCATAGTTGCTTATATAAAAGTGTCAGCACCGCCTAAAGAACCACTAAAATCTTATATTGAGTCTAATTCTGATAATTGGGAGGCACTACTGACACTTCGAGAATTTCTATAGTCAAACTGATGAGCTGACATTTTTGAGCAACACTAAGTATTCTAACATTTTAACTGAAACTGAATTGACATAAATCTAACTGAGATTTCAATACAACAAACAATATGGGAATCTCCAACACTAATAGAATCAAGCAAATTTCGATACCTAATCACTTATGTCAGACTCAATTTTTTCTGCATTCAAGAGCTAGGGATAGAATTTACTTTACAGGGAAAAGAATCAATATAGTCACAAACTGGTAGAAAATATCTATAATTAATGTAAACAATATTCCACATGACTTAAACGAAGTCTAACATGTAAATTCTGCACATTCGAAAGTTTCAGGGCTAGAACTGATAGAGAAGACATTGAGGATTTTTGCGAACACAAGGGAAGAACTATTAAGTTGTTGAATTTCCACATTCCTGGTGATGGAAAACCCTAAGAGAATCTCTTAAAAATCTGAGGAGAGTTTGATTTCCCTAGCTTCTTCCCTGAGTCTTTCTGAGAGAGATTCTGCATTCTAAATTTTTTAGGGGATGCAAGAAATGAAATAGACCGTCGGTTACCCCCTCTAAAACCCAAAATGATGTAGTTTAGAGTCTAGGAGGTTAGTAAATTATGTAAAAACCCTTAATAAACTCACAGGGAAAAATTGTGTGTCAGTCCCAACGAGGGACTAGACGAGTCGTGCCCGGTGATCACGACTCATGGTCACACTCGTCGAGTACACTGCCCAAAATTCCACTTGGGTTCACCACAGGAACACCTTGAAACTGATGCACCCAACGAGCCGTGGTGACCCATACGTTAAGTCCTCTGTCTATTTTTCCCAACTTTAGCCAATTCTTGACCATGGATCACATCACACATGTGTTTCATGTATCGCTTTCGAAGAAATGTTTGGGAGATCCAGCTCTAGTAGTCCCTGTGGATAGTGTTGGTGTAAAGGATATCCTTATCTATGAGGAAGTTCAAGTTGAAATATTGGATCTTCAGGTTCGGAGGCATAGGAACAAGGAAGTAGCTTCAGTAAAGGTGTTATGGAGAAATCAGCATGTTGAGGGTGCTTCGTGGGAAGCCAAAGTAGATATGATGGCTAAATACACTCACCTTTTCCCTACCGGCTCAGTTTTAATTTGAGGTATCAGTTTCTGATCTAAAACTCTATTTAGTTTCATGTTCAATTCATGTGCGCAAGTTCGTTCTATGTTATGGTAAATGTATGTGGATGCCTAAATTTAGTTCATCTGTGTATTTTGAATCAGAGGTAGTCTTTCCGTCAGTTTTCAGTTTAAATGATCAGTATTTGATTATTAAATTGCATATCTCTTCATTTTTGTGTGTTTTCCAACATTCGAGGATGAATGTTCCCAAGGGGGAGATATTGTTATACCATAGAAGCCCAAAGATCAGACCCGAGAGTTGAAATGGAGAAAAACTGAAATTCTACACTAGGTCACAGAACGGGTCGTTAGGTGACCCGTGAGGAGTGTCCACGAGTCGTGAAATGAATCGTGGTCAAGCAAGGAGGTGGTATGGTCTGGGGAAGACCACAGGCATGATCACGATTCATGGTCAGACCACACAACTCGTGAGGTCAGTCGTGGCCTGGACTGGATGCTTGTCAAGGAGTTTTGGACAGTGGGATCACGGGTGGTGACCACGAGTCGTGTTCAGCCACCACGATTCGTGTGTTCTCTCGTGGGGTCCCCTGATTAATTTTTGGCAGTGTACATCACGGATTGAGGCAACGAGTCGTGGCCAGTGAGGACGAGTCGTTAGATCCATCGTTAGGACCCATGGCAGTCTTTTCCTGCAAAATTAGTACGGGTCTTTTCATAATTCCTAAGTTCCTAAAGCCTAAACTACGTCGTTTTAGCCTATGAAGGTGGGTTTTAGAGGGGGAAACTATCCTAATGTCTTCAGTCATGCATGCAAGAGAATAGAAGAGTGATAAAGAGGTGATCAAAGGGTGATTCAAGGTTTTCTTCTTTAATTTCTTTCAATTCCTTTTGGGCAATCAAGGGAGAGTAAGATTCAGTCTCCATCAGGTATGTAGGGTTATGAATAGGTTATTTCTTCCACACCCATGCCCAATCCCTCTCTAAAAAGTATGAAATTCTATGATTTATCTATGGGTTTTTACCCAAATGCATGATTTAGCTATTTCTACGCATGGGTATGAATTGATTATGATTTTATTATCGAATTGTGAAGCATGGGAAAATTTTATAATGATTTCAATTAAAATTATGTTTCTAGCCTTATGAATGTTGAAGCCCATTGATGAGATGATCATGAAAAGTGAGATTTGTGAAGTATAT
>JACEIK010007165.1:0-13356 GCA_018107945.1 Datura stramonium
CGATTTATAAGTCGCATTTGCCATGCGACGCGTCGACTTGGGAAGGGTTGTTGCTAGGAAGAAGGAGAATTTTGGGGAGTTGGGGCAGTGTACTTAACAAATGGAGACCACGAATCGTGGTCACCCAAAACAAATCATAAGGTCTCCCGTGACCAGCCCCGATGTTCAGTGAAGCAGTGTACTTGACGAGCTAGGAAATGAGTCGTTGCCAAGGACCATGATCCGTCAGGTCATCCATTAGGACCACCTGGTAGTAATTTCATAAAGCCTAAACTACGTCGTTTTAGCTTATGAAAGGTGGGTTTTTAAATGGATAATCTATTCTATGTCCTTATTCATGCATGCAAGAATATAGAGAAGTGTTCAAGGGTGATTCAAGGCATCCCTCTTCAAATTCTTCCAATTCCTTCTTGGGCATTCAAGGGAGATTAAGAATTTGTTGTTTCTAGGTATGTAAGGCTATCAATAGGTATTTCCTTCCACAACCATGCCCATTCTCTATGATTTCATGAAAAATCTATAAAAAATTTATGGGGTTTTGAAGTAGATTTATATAAAAATCTAATGATTGTTAACGGATTTTGTCATTTTCGAACCTTATCATATTCTATGGGGTTTTGATCATATTTTGTAAATTAATTTATTTAATATGTTATCAATTATTGAATTCCTTTGAAATTTAGCCTAATTATACATGACTCATGATGAACCAATTTATGATATACTTTTCCATTAATGATATTTACAAGCTCAACATGAATTATGATTTAAATTATGGATTAAATCAATTACCCATCATGATTTCATGAATTTCAAAGCTATATGCATGATCTACAAGTATGTATGAACCTTATGATTTATGAATTATATTTTGGTCGATTCACGGGCCTTATTTCATGGCTAGTTCACGTATGTACAAGTATATTTATGATTATCATGATTTAACTAGCCCATGAATTCATGCATGTTTTACTATGAGCCAATTGGCCCTTTTCACTGTGATACCATGCCCTTCATGGTTCTACTCTTGCCAAGGTACGAACGGCCTCCCGACTGAGCTTACATGCCGGACTTCATGTGTTCTCACATGGGGTATGTCGGTTAAGAGAATCTCCCACTGTTCCTCATGATTTATGCATTTTTATGATTATGTATTTTGGGTTAAGTCATGTTAAGTAAAGCTTTTCTCCTATGATTATGATTATGTTTGCATTATGAATGTTTTGAAAATCTTGAGCCTTATGTTATGTTATGATGATTACGATATGAGCATGATGTCCTACTCTTATGATTACTTATGACTTTTATATGTTTTAAATGTACCTTTTACTTACCTTACATACTCAATACATTCCACGTACTGACCACATACTTTCTATGATGTATAATTTCATGATACAGGACCCGATTCTCAGGCTCACCCTCCTCAGTAGTTCCTCAGAGATTGCTATTAGCTTATTTGGTGATTCCTCATGTTCTGAGGGCCATATGTTCAGACTCTATTGTTTTTTTTCAGTTTCTATGTTGTAGGGTTAGATCGGGTATTGTCTCATCAACCCGTCTTTCATGATTAGAGGCTTTTCAGACTATAAGTTGTATCCAACCATCATGTATGGATCATGTATTGTATTTCTCTATTATTATGTCATGATTTTGTTTCCTTATGTTAAGACTTCTGCTCATGTGAATGAATTAGATGTATGCTCATTCCATGGGTCGACCTAGGGGTCTATCGGGGCTCCTTGTCCTGTGTTTACAATCTGGGTGTATGTACGGATCGTGACAAACTTGGTATCAAAGCCATAGGTTTGAAGTGTCCTAGGGTGTCTAAAAGCCGCGTTAAGTATAGTTTTTTTCATGGGTGTGAAGCGCGCCACACTTATGACGAAGAGGCTACAATACATTTAGGAAATGTTCCCTTCTTTCATGATCTATGTCATGCGATGAAAGTCCTTTACCCTTCTAATTTGTGTTATTTGCGTTTGCAGAATTATGCCTCCATGATAAGTGAACTCTAGAAGAAATGGTAATGGAAATGATCATGAAGGTGCCAATAGTGAGGAGCATCAGCCAACCCCACCCGTATATGAGGAGCACGCACCAGAGCCAACTGCCCACGCTGAGTTTAGGGCAGCGATTCAAATGTTGGCACAGGCCATGGCTACCCAAGTTCATAGTCAGATAGTGACTCATTATCCTCATAATGGGAATACGGTGGTAGCTAGGGCAGTGGGTGCAAACCTTATAGGTTGGGAAGAGTTTCATGATACATTTTTGGATCAATTCTTCCCTCAGTAGATGAGGGAGCTCAAGGTGGCTGAGTTTGTTAATTTGAAATAGGGTGACATGTCCGTTAAGGAGTACGCAATGGAGTTCACCCAATTATCTAAGTATGCTCTAGAGTTGGTGGCAGACTAGAGGGCTCGGGTGAGTCATTTTGTGCATGGGTGGCAGATTATTTGGATAAGGATTGCAGGATCTCCATGCTACATTGGGATATCGATTTTCCCCATATTGTCTTGCATGCACAGTAGATGGAGTCGGTCTATCGAGGCTGAGGGAGGCCAAGAGGGCCAGGACCAACAGCTATGGGACTTCTCAGGTCAGGTCAGGGGGTGGACAACATCAGCAGTCCCAGCATAGGTCTATCGCTCTGGCTCCATCATCTTCCAGCACGCCATCCAGGTTCAGAGGAGATCGGAGGAGCAGAGCTTCAGAGTCAAGAGGACAGGGTAGCATGCAGGTGGAGCACACTTTTACAGTTTGTGCGCGGTATGGCAAGAATCACCCCAAGAGGTGCTTAATTTTCTTGGATACTTTCTTCGGGTATGGCAAACCCTGAAAAAGACTTATGGATTGTCCCTCAGCCAGATCAAGGGTCGGTGGAGCCCGTGTGATAGCAGCCAATTCTTCCTCTCTAGCAGCACGTCCCCCTCAGTAGGGTGCCTCTACTAGTTCAGCAGGTGGTCAACGCCAAAACAGGTTTTATGCTTTAGTACCCCGCTAGGAGCAGGAGGCTTCACCAGATGTGGTCACTAGTATGTTGCAAGTCTTCCATATTGATGTTTTTGCCTTGTTAGATCCAGGAGCTACTTTGTCTTTTGTGACCCCTTATATTTCTAGTAGTTTTGGGGTTATCCCTAAAATCTTGTCAGAACCGTTCTCAGTCTCTCTACTCCAATCGGTGATTCAGTTGTAGTTAGGCGGGTGTATAGAGGTTTCCCCATTATAGTATTTCATAAGGTCACCTCCGCAGACTTAGTAGAGTTATGTTTGACTAACTTTGACATCATTTTGGGTATGGATTGGTTGTTTGCATGTTATGCTTCAATAAATTGTAGGACTCGTGCAGTGGAATTCCGATTTCCGGGTGAGTCAATTTTGAAGTGGAAGGGTATTTCAGTTATACCAGTCGATTAGTTAATTTCATATATTAAGTCTAGGAAATTGATTTCTAAGGGTTGCATGTATCATCTATTTAGGGTTAAGGATGTTAAGTCTGAAACCACGACTATCCAGTCAGTTCCGGTGGTGTGTGAGTATCCGGAGGTCTTTCTTGACGATTTGCCAGGTGTTCCTCCTGAGAGGGAAAATTGATTTTGGTATTGACCTCTTACCCGATACGTAACCTATGTCTATTCCACCTTACAGGACGGCTCCAACCGAGCTAAAGGAGTTGAAGGATCAGTTGAAGGACCTGTTAGATAAGGACTTTATCAGAATGAGCAAGTCTTCATGGGGTGCACCAGTGTTATTTGTCCGAAAGAAGGATGGTTCGCTTCGGATGTGCATTCACTATCGACAATTGGACAAGGTCACCATTAAGAACAGGTATCCTTTCCCCAGGATCGATGATTTATTTGACGAGCTTCAGGGTGCCAAGTGTTTCTCAAAGATAGATCTCAGGTTCGGGTATCATCAGCTCCATGTTCGGGAGAGTGGTATCCCGAAGACAGCCTTCAAGATGCAGTATGGCCATTATGATTTTGTAGTTATGTCTTTTGGACTAACAAATGCCCCTGCAGCCTTTACGGACCTGATGAATAGGGTTTTAAGCAATATCTAGACATGTTCGTGATAGTGTTCATTGATGATATTCTATATACTCTCGGAGCGAGGAGGAGCATGCCGCTCATTTGAGAGTAGTGTTGCAGACTCTCAAGGGATCGTCAATTGTATGTAAAGTTCAGCAAGTGTGAGTTTTGGTTGGACTCGGTGGCATTTTTGGGCCATGTGGTATCGAGTGAGGGCATAAAGGTAGATTCTTAGAAAATCAAAGCGGTGAAGAATTGGCCCAGACCGATAAATTCTTCAGAAATTTGGAGTTTCTTGGGCCTAGTAGGGTATTATTGGAGATTTTTTAAGGGCTTTTCGTAAATTGTAGCACCATTGACTAGGTTGACATAGAAAAAGGTGATGTTTCAATGGTTGGAGGCTTGTGAGAAGAGCTTCTAGGAATTGAAGACCCGGCTCACTTCCGTGCCAGCGTTGACACTACCTGAGGGTACGTATGGTTTTGTTGTGTATTATTATGCTTCGAGGATCTGGATCAGGTGTGTATTGATGCAACTGGGAAAGATAATAGCATATGCCTCTAGGCAATTAAAGATCCATGAGAAGAATTACCCAACCCATGATCTGGAGTTGGCCGCGGTGGTGTTTGCATTGAAGATGTGGCGGCATTACTTGTATGATGTCCATGTAGATGTGTTTATGGACCACAAGAGCTTGCAATATATGTTCACGTAGAAAGATCTTAATCTACAGAAAAGGAGTTGGTTGGAGCTACTTAAGGACTACGATATGAGTGTCCTTTACCACTCGGGTAAGGCTAATGTGGTAGCGGACGCACTTAGTAGGCTCTCTATGGAGAGTGTGTCCCACGTGGATGAGGGAAAAAAGGAGTTGGTGAGAGATGTCCATCGACTTGCAAGGTTGGGAGTTAGATTGGTTGACTCTAGCAACGGTGGTGTTGTTGTACAGAATGGATCAGAATCGTCCTTGGTGGTTGATGTGATATCTAGGCAAGATGAGGACCCGATCTTGAAGAATTTGAAGGAAGCTGTGCGGAGTCAAAATGTGTAGGTTTTCTCCCAAGGGGGAGATGGTGTGCTTCAGTACCAAGGTTGTCTATGTGTTCTAGACTTTGATGATTTTAGGGGCCGGATATTGCATAAGGCACATGGTACCAGATATTCTATCCATTCGAGATCCACAAAGATGTATCGTGATTTGTGAGAAATCTATTGGTGGGATGGTAAAGAAGGATATTGCAGGGTTCGTAGCCAAATATCCAAACTTCCAACAAGTTAAGGGTGAACATCAAAGATAGTGAGGAGTACTTTAGGATATTAACATTCCTACTTGGAAGTGGGAAGAGATCAACATGGATTTTAAAATAGGACTACCCCATACTCGCCGACAATATGATTTCATTTGGGTAGTGGTAGACAGGTTGACCATGCTGCATATTTTCTACCGGTGAAAATCACAGATCAACGGATGATTATGCCAAACTGTATATCCAGAAGTTGGTGCGATTGTATGGAGTTCCCTTGTTTATTAACTCAGACCGAGGTACTCAATTTTGGCGGTCTTTTCATAAGGGGCTTGGGACTCAGGTTAAGCTCAGTACAACCTTTCATCTGCAAAGAGATGGTCAGGCATAATGGATAATCCAGACTCTCGAGGACAAGTTGAGAGCATGTGTGATGGATTTCAAAGGTAGCTGGGATGATCATTTGTCGTTGATTGAATTTGATTATACTAACAACTATTACTCTAGCATCCATATGGCACCGTTCGAGGCTATTTATGGGTGGAGGTGTAGATCGCCCATTGGATGGATTAAGGTTGGTGAGGCATCTATGGTAGGGCCTGATTCAGTTAATGAAGCTATGGTAAAGGTTCTAGGGACAGGCTGAATACCACTCAGAGTCGTCAAAAGTCATATGTTGATGTGAGGAGAAGAGATTTGGAGTTTGAGGTACACGATTGGGTATTTCTAAAGGTGTCTCCCATGAAGGGAGTCATGCAGTTCGGGAAGAATGGAAAACTCAGTCTCCGCTATGTTGATCCCTACTGGATTATGAGAAAAGTTGGTAAGGAGCATATTAGTTAGACTCTCCCTCAAAGTTATCTTCCGTGCATCTTGTGTTTAATGTGTCGCTTTTGAAGAAATGTTTGGGAGATCTAGCTCTAGTAGTCCCGGTGGAAAACGTCGGTGTAAAACACAGCCTCAGCTATGAAGAAGTTCCTGTGGAAATATTGGACCGTAAAGTTTGGAAGCTAAGGAACAAAGAAGTGACTTCAGTTAAAGTCTTATGGAGAAATCAACATGTCGAGGGAGCTTCGTGGGAAGCCGAAGCGGATATGATGGCTAAATACCCTCACATGTTCCCTACCGGGTCAGTTTCAGTCTAAGGTATCAGTTTTTGCCCTAATTCTCTAATCAGTTTCCATGTTCATTTCACGTGCGCAAGTTTGATTTATGTTATGATAGATGTATGTGATGTCTGAATTCGGTTCAGCTATGTAGCTCTTTCGGAGGTAGTCATTATGTTAGTTTTCAGTTTAAATGATCAATATTTGAATGTGATAATTTCATGTTTCTGTTCCTGCTTGTTGCTTACATTCGAGGATGAATTTTTCCAAGGGGGAGATATTATAATACCGCGGATGTTCCTAAGATTGGACCCGGGACTTAAAAAAAGAAATTTGCAGAAAATTGGGAAATTTGACACCAGACATAGAATGAATCGTTGGGAGGACCATTAGGACTGCCCACGAGTTGTTATGTGACTCGTGGGGGAGGTCAGGTGTGAGGCTTGAGATTTCAGGATACAGTGTCTCACGGTTAAAACCACCATTCATGATCAGCCACCATGAGTACTGGGAAGGGTCGTTGCCAGGAAGAAGGAGAATATTGGGGAGTTGGTGCAGTGTACTTCACTAATGGAGACCACGACTCATGGTCACCCACAACGAGTTGTAAGGTCTCCTGTGACCAGCCCTACATTCAGTGAAGAAGTGTATTTGACGAGCTAGGCAACGAGTCGTTGCCAAGGACCACGATCCGTCAGGTCGTCCGTTAGGACCACCTGGCAGTAATTTCCTACGAATTAGTAAGGGCCTTTTGATAATTCCTAAATATCCTAAAGCCTAAACTACGTCGTTTTAGCTTATGAAAGGTGGGTTTTTAGAGGGATAATCTATTCTAAGTCCTCATTCATGCATGCAAGAATATAGAGAAGTGTTTAAGGGTGATTCAGGGCATCCCTCTTCAAATTCTTCCAATTCCTTCTTGGGCATTCAAGGGAGATTAAGAATTAGTTATTTTCAGGTATGTAAGGGTATCAACGGGTATTTCCTTCCACACCTGTGTGCATTCTCTACAATTTTATGAAAATTCTATAAAAAATTTATGGGGTTTTGAAGTAGATTTATATAAAAATGTAATGATTGTTAATGTTTTTTGTGATTTTCGAACATTATCGTATTCTATGGGGTTTTGATCAGATTTTGTAAATTAACTTATTTAAAATGTTATCGATTATTGAATTCCTTTGAAATTTAGCCTAATTATGCATGACTCATGATGAACCAATTTATGATCTACTTTTCCATTAATGATATCTACAAGCCCAACATAAATTATGATTTAATCAATTACCCATCATGATTTCATGAATTTCAAGCTATATGTATGATCTAAAAGTATGTATGAACCTTATGATTTATGAATTATGTTTTGGCCGACTCACGGGCCTTATTTCATGTCTAGTTAACGTATGTACAAGTATGTTTATGGTTATCATGATTTAACTAGCCCATGAATTCATTCATGTTATACTATGAGCACTACATATATTTTGGAAGTAGTATCGAACACCGAGTAGGTTCAGGACTCAGGTTAAGCCCCGTATCTCATAAACTACGTGCCAGTGTAGGTATGTTGGGACCTCCTTTCTGGCTGTCCCCGCCCCAGTTGGCCCTTTTCATGGTGATATCACTCCCTTCATGGTTCTACCTTTGGAAAGGTATGAATGGCCTCCTGACTAGGTTTACAGGTCATACTTCATGTGTGCTCATTTGGGGAATGTCGGTTAAGAGAATCTCCCACTGTTCTTCATGACTTATGCAAGTTTATGATTATGTATTTTGGCTCAAGTCATGTTAACTAAACCTTTTCTCCTATGATTTTGATTACGTTTGTATTATCAATGTTTTGAAAACCTTGAGCCTTATGTTATGTTATGATGATTATGATATAAGCATGATGTCCTACTCTTACAATCATTTATGAGTTTTATAACTTTTAAATATACATTTTACTTACCTTGCATACTCAGTACATTCCACGTACTGACCGCATGCTTTCTATGTTGTATCATTCATGATACAGGACCCGACTCTCAGGCTCACCCTCCTCAATAGTTCCTCAGAGATTGCTATCAGCTTATTTGGTGAGTCCTCACGTTCCGAGGGCGATATGTTCAGACACCATTGTTTTCTTTTAGTTTCAGTGTTGTAGAGTTAGTTCGGGTACTGTCCCATCAACCCGTCTTTCATGATTAGGGGCTTTTCAGACTATAAGTTGTATCCAGCCGTCATGTATGGATCATGTATTGTCTTTCTCCATTATTATATCATGACTTCATTTCCTTATGTTATGACTTCCTCTCATGTGAATGAATTAGATGTATGCTCATGCCATGGGTCGACTTGGTGTCTCTCGGGGATCCTTGTCCAGTTTTTACGATCCGGGTGTACGTCCGGGTCGTGATAGGTAGTTGCATTTATGAGCTTTTCAGTATCTTTACCCATATTTGAGGATGAATGTTCCCTGGGGGAGATATTTTAATACCCCATAAGTTCCTAAGACTAGACTTGGGATTTGAAATGGACGTAGCGGAAAAATCAGAAATTTCTCTCAGAATGACTTGTGGTACGAGTCGTTAGTGGGCCTGACAAATCATAGGAAGCAACCGTAGGTGGGTTCTTCTATAAGGAGTTCTGTGACAATGGGTCTAAGGATGACCCATTTGTTGATGTAATGGGTCGCTAAGAGGGAGTCGTTGAGAGGGTGGTCATGATCAAGGAGGCAAGCTCGAATCATGGAACGACTCGTTATTTGGAGCAACGGGTCATTGTATGCTCCCGTCGGAAGGATTTCTAGAAAATGGGCAGTGGTGACAACGGATAGTAGTGATGAGTTTTTGGGACTAGTAACGACTAGTCGTGTCCGATCGGGGTAGCAGACCTGTGATTGGAAAATGGGATGAAACAACGAGGGAAGTAACAGCCTGTTAGAGCCAGTAACGATCCATTGTATTTGTTGTTGTCACTGCCAGTGCAGAATTTCTAGGTTTTTCATTAAGGGTATTTTTGTCATTCTGAAGTCCTAAGTTCCTAAACTACATCGTTTTAAGCTCACTTAGTAGGGTTTTAAGGGTGTTAAACCTATTCCAAGCGTCTCCATGCATGCCACCTAAAGCATTTACTTGAAAATCAAGTTTGAAGAATTTCTCCAAATTCTCTCCAATTTCCTTTGGGCTTTCAAGTGGTAGTGTGAATCAGATTTACCTAGGTTTGTGAGACTATGAAAGAGAGTTCCTTTCACTCTCATGACCTAAATTTCAATTCTAGAATCTAGCTTCATGATCTTAGGGGTTTTATCCCAATTCTTGTGAAATTCTCTACGATCTAACTATGGGCCAATTCCCTTCATTTATTAAATCTTGTTTTATGATTTATGGGCAGATTTTATAATTATTTTGATTGTTAGTTTTTAGTTTTAAATTTTAATTAAACTATGCCCAATTATGTATGCTTCATGAAAAGTCAAGTTATGATTCCATTATGATCTTGATCTTCTTAAGCCCAAATTATGATTTATGATTTATGATTTATGATATAATCTCTCTCAAGTACTCATCATGGATTTGTGAATATCAGGTATATAGATGTTTTACATGTATGGTTTTCATGATTTATGGATTTATGACTCTTGGCCGATTTAGGGGCTCTTATTCATGGCTAATCATGTATTTAAAGTGGGATGCATCATGTTATTATTTATTTGGCCATGAATTTCATGAATGATTTTACAATTACTATATGAGCCCTCACGTGCATGTTATTTGGAGCAGTGTCTAGCACCGAGTAGACCCGGTGTTCAGGTAAACCCTGTTTTCTCAAAACTACGTGCTACCATAGGTATATATACATTATTATTGGATCCATATGATATAACCACACACGCACGTTCCTCTGCCTGGCAAGCCGGGGACGGTCCTGACCACTTGGGCAAAATAGTGGGGCATCATGTAATGCTCTATCATGATGGTTTCGGTTAAGACGAGTCCTCCCATTGTTCCTCATGATTTATATATGGTTATGTTATGTTACTTTGGCTCGAGTTATGTTTTATAAAGTTTTCTCTTATGATTATGATTATGAATGGTTTACGAATGATTTGAAAACCTTGAGCCCTTATGTTTACATTATGATATTTACTCTATGAATATGTTGTCCTACTCTTAGGAACTCTTATGTATTTTAACCTTCCATTTTACTTACCTTGCATGCTCAGCACATTCCAAGTACTGACCGCATACTCTATGCTACATCCTTTCATGATACAGGCTCTGACATTCAAGTTCAGCCCCGCCATTAGCCGATTCTCAAAGTTCACATCCCTCAGCCAGTCGTTGAAGAGTCCTCATCCTTCGAGGACATTCAATTATCTGTAGTTATGCTCTTTCAGTTACAAATATTTGTGGAGCTATTTGGGGATGTTGTCCTATCAACTCATCAGTTATGTTAGAGGTTGTTAAGACATTATGTAGAAATCAGCTTGTTATTTCTGATTCGGTAGTAGCTTGATATGTATGTAGACTTCAATTGTTATGTATGTTAGAATTCCACTTATTCATGTTGAGTTTTAGATATCATGTTCATACCATGAGTCGACTTGGAGCCTTTCGGGGTTCCTTATTCCGTGTCTTGATCCTGGCCTATGTTCGATTATGACACAGGTTTACAAAGAAATTCAAGTAAGTGGTTATGCTTTAAGTTGAGTAAAAAGACCTACGTGCTTATATGAACTTGTGCAACCATTATGAGTCCTCAAAATGCATGAAAAATAGAAAAGGACAATGACTAGTGATGTGTAAATTAAATGTGTGACTGGGTAGGATTAGAACATGTTAAAAATTGAATATGAACTGCTATAACTTGAGTTACGGGTTGTGAATAAAAAAGGGAGGAGTGGGTAGTTGTAAAAACGTGAAGAATGCATGCCTAGACTTGGGGAATTCTGAGTACCCAACACAAAAATGAATTCACCTGCAAACTGACTTGAAAATAAGGCAAGTACAGGCTTCACAAGCCTTTCTACGACTCGTGGTTTCACACTACGAATCATAGGATGGCTCGTTGTGATTGTCCCAAGCCAAATATGTAAAAAGTAAGAGGTGCAAAACCTAGTATGACCCGTAGTATCCGGCGACAAGTCATACCTGGTAATCATACCAGGAGTCTGAAAAGGGTTAAGTCCAAAAGTGATAGTACAATCCTTCCTACGACTCGTGGAATCGATTTATGGGTCATACCATGGGTCGTGGAAAAATACAAAACATTTTTTTCAAGGGGAATCCTCATACGAATCATGGTACAGATCATACCTTAGTGGTATGAGTCGTACCTCAGAGGCCTAACTTTGATCTGAGACATTACGAGCCTTAGTACGGATTGTACCTCCCAAGGTATGACTCGTACTATAGACCTGTGAAAAATTATAGAGGAATTTTTTTCTTGCTTTCTTTTTCTCAGGTTTGGAATTCTAACCCTTATTCATCACAGGTACAATGACTCAAAAGAGGAAAGCATCAAAAGCAACTATTTGGAGGGTAATAATAGATGAAACTTCTGAATCTAAACAAGAGGGTGACACACCTAGTGGTTCATTGGAGCAATATAGGGTCGATACATTTGAAACTAATGGGACCCGAACCACTAGGGAAAAAGCTAAATCCTAGGTCAAGATGGCCACAACCATATCTTTTGGTACTCCCTAGTCTGAGAAGGGAGCTGAGGAAGAGCCCAGGAGTCTGGAAGTGGCTCCAATGATGGTGAGGGGTCTGAGGAGGCCCAATTCAGTGATGGAGTCAGTAAGTATTGATCTGAGGAGGATAGCATCCAGTGCCGAGCAGGACCAGACTCTGCCTAGTGAGAACCATAATTCCGTGGAAAGTACCAAGAGCATAGGAGATATATGAATAGGGTATTGCTATCACCACCAAGAAAAAACCTAGGCGGAGTATTCAAGAAGAGCCGTGGATCCTCACCAATGCACTGAATGAGGTGGAGGAGATAAAGAGGATATTCAACTATTATGGGTTCGATTTGATTGCTAGAACCCCGGATTGATACACTTCAGATATCATCTGGGAGTTCTATGCTAGTTATTTGGCGACCATAGAACAAAAAGCAAAGGAAGGAAAAAAGTTGAAAGATCAGCCCAAATTGGAGAGCGTCATGGTACAAGGCCGCATTGTTGATATATCCGAGAGAACTATTTCTCGGGTGTTATATGGGCCCAAATTCATACCACTACACACTACACCAGTGTATAATTACCGAGTAGACACCATAAAAAAGATCAAGCCTTTAGGCATTGATGAGAGGTGGAGGCAGATTCAGTGGTTGTCTGGGGTTATTGTTGAGGACAAGGTGGCAGCAGAATAGGTCACTAGCGGAAAGTAGGTTACCAATAATTCATTGAACGTCATAGAAAAAACCCGTTGAACGTTAGTTTGCCATCGGTTGTCCCTGATCGTGAATGAAAATTCCCTCAGTGCAGACAGAGCAGCATTGGTGGCATGTATCATGTCCAGATACCCCATCAATATCTCGAGGGTCATTGCAAAGGAGAACAGGGATCAGGCTACGAGATTGAGCACTACCAACACATTCCCGAGCCTCGTATTTAGACTGTGCACAGAGGAAGGTATCAAGGTGTCGTGGGTGAGGAGCAATTGATCGGAGGACAGCGAATAGCAGATATTGGCCTAATCTGGGATTAAATGAACCTGATAAGCCGAGTATGACTTTCTACCATAGTCTCGATACCACGGACAATTGGGGGCGAGCAGATGAATGTCCCTACCTCACAAGAGAAAGAAGAGACACTGTCTATAGACGTCGATCATTCAGAGGCAGCTCCCAACATCTCCACAGTACCACCTATGGGTTGATCACGGGAAATAATATAGGTCCCGTGATACACTTTACAACTTAAATGAGTCGTGTTTTCTAAGCTATTTGATACATTTTCATGTGATTTCATATAAA
>JACEIK010007165.1:18820-36738 GCA_018107945.1 Datura stramonium
CGTAACCTCAGCATGCTCTCATCATAGTTAAGACTCAATTGTATAGATAGTTTAGTTTAGTATAAAAACATATCTTCCAAAATACAAAAACTTTTCTTTATGCTGTTGTCTTCATTGTTATAGTTTTAGTAAATTAACATTTGAAAAGGTTTTACCCCGTAGTCCAGTTCTTTTGGGTTCGACATTCCGGTTCTTAAGAAGAGCCACTATATTACTTGTACAACCCGTACACTTGCGGGCTCATCATGGGTCATTCGAGCCAAACTCCAGTCGGGATACATACTAGTGCCTCAAGAATTTCTCCAGAAGATGGCCAAAAGACAAACCATAGCTAAGAAGAAGGTACAGTCGATGATGGAGAATGTGAAGCCTTGGGTGAACACTGAGATTGAGGCGGCTGCATGGATCCTACACGCTAGGCTAGATAGCTTTGAGAGCCGCTTCAATGATAGTATGCTTGAGAAAACTGACACTGGCAGCCTCCATGAGGAGTTATGGGCTCTTTGAAGCCAAGTGGTCGAGCTGTCATCATGGCATCCGGCAATTATAGCAGCCCCTACTCTTCCTAACCTCAACATTGGTATAGATGAGGAGTTTGATTTGGCAGCATATTGGGAGCCGACAGGAGTTGAGAGAGAAAAAGGGAAAAAGAGGGTCTCTAAGGATGTTGGAGACGAGACCTTAAATAAAAAGAGAAAGAAAGAAAAGAAAGAGCAAAAAGAGAGCAAGATTGGAAAGCCAGCAGAGTCACGATGAGCATACGTCGGAGCTGCATAAGAGACCAAGAGGAGCGGGTAGCTCCGCTACTGCTCATGCTGAGTTTGCAGGTGGCAAGGACCCTTCAGGCTAGCCACATTCAACCCCCGTGATTCCAGAGGCATAGAATTTGACTACTACTATTGAGGGGGTAACCATTCCCCTTATTGATACACCATTGAGTGCTCCGGCCACCGACAACGCCATGATTGTAGCGGAGGAAACACCATGGGATGCGCCAGTTCTATTTGTAAGAAATAAATATGTCTCCCTCCGCATGTGTATAAATTACCAACAGCTAAATAGAGTTACCATCAAGAATAAATACCCGCTTTCGAGGATAGATGGCTTGTTTGATTAGCTACAAGCGGTGAAGTATTTCTCTAAAATCGACTGAAGGTCTAGGTATCACTAGGTGTAGGTTTGTGAGAGTGACATCCCGAAAATGGTTTTCAGGACCAGGTATGGAAATTTTGAATTCCTAGTCGTGTCCATCGGGTTGACGAATGCTCCTGCACTATTCATGGATCTGATGAAAAACATCTTCAGGCTGTATATGGATTTATTTGTGATAGTATTCATTGATGAAATTCTGGTGTATTCCCGCTCAGAAGCAGAACACCAAGATCATTTGCCAATAGTGCTCCAGATTCTCAGGGATTGCCAGTTGTATGCCAATTTTCTAAATGTGACTTCTGACTGAATTCGGTAGACTTTTGTGTCATATTATGTCGGATGCTGGTATTCAGGTAGATTCACAAAAGACTAAGGCAGTAAAGACATGGCCTAGACCTACAACTCAAACTGAGGTACGCAGTTTCCTAGGGTTATCTGGGTATTACAGAAGATTTGTAGAGGGGTTTTCTACTTTATTAGCGCCTTTGAATAAGTTAACTCAGAAAGCGGCTAAATTTCACTAGACGGAAGCGTGTGAAAAGAGTTTTCAGGATTTGAAAAACAGATTGACATAAGCGCTAGTACTAGCTTTGCCGGAAGGTTTATTGGGTTATGCAGTGTACTGTGATGCTTCAAGCGTCGGGTTAGGATGTGTTCTGATGCAACATGGTAAGGTTTTTTCTTATACTTCAAGGAAGTTGAGGAAGCATGAAAAGAACTACCCCACCCACGATCTGAAGTTAGCTGCAGTGGTTCATGCCTTAAAAATATGGAGGCACTATCTATATGGCATCCATGATGATATTTTCACCAATCATAAGAGTCTCCAGTATATCTTCACCCACAAAGAGTTGAATTTATGACAGCGTCACTGGTTAGAATTGTTGAAGGACTATGACGTAAATATTTTATATCATCTAGGGAAGGTGAATATCGTAGCAGATGCCCTTAGTTGTAGATCAATGGGGAGTTCATCACATTTGAGACCCGAACAGTGGGAGTTGGCCCAAGAATTGCACTAGTTGGTTAGCCTAGCCATACGAATATAGACGCGGGAGAGAGTGGGGCAGTGATTCAGAATACCGCAGTATCATCCCTGGTTGTAGAGGTAAAAGAGCGGTAGTATGAGGATCCTATCCTGGTACAACTCTGAGATAAAGTTCAAAGAAGTGAAGTATCAACTGTAGAGGTAACAGAAGACGGGGTCATGAGATTTAGGGGTCGCCTCTGCGTTCCAGTTGTGGAAAGACTTCGACAGCAGATCATGGCTGAGGTACTTTATTCCCGTTATTCTCTTCACCCAGGTTCAACAAAGATGTATCATGACATAAAAGAGATTTACTGGTGGCCGGACATGAAAAAGGGTGTAGCACAATGCCCTAACTGCCAGCAAGTAAAAACGGAACATCAAAAACCCACCGAGTTGACACAGGAGATAGCGGTGCCTATGTGGAAATGGGAGGTAATAAACATGGATTTTGTGACAGGATTACCTCGTACCAGGCAAAAATTTGATTCTATCTGAGTGATTGTTGACAGATTGAGGAAGTCAGGTCATTTTCTTCCTGTCAAGACCACTTTTTCAGCCGCGGACTATGCTTGTTATACATCAGAGAGATAGTTGACTACATGGTGTTTCAACATCTATCATTTATGATGGGGGGAAAATTCACAGCTACATTCTGGCAGTCATTTCAAAAAGGCTTGGGAACACAGGTTATCTGAGTACAATATTCCATCCTCATACAAAGGGGAAAGCAGAATGTACAATTCAGACGCTCAAGGATATGTTGCGAGCATGTGTGTTAGACTTTGTGGGCAGTTGAGATTAGAATTTACCCCTTATTAAATTTGCTTACAACAACAGTTATCATTCGACAATCCAAATGGCGCCTTATGAGGCCTTATATAGGCAGAAATGCAGATCCCCTATTGGGTGGTTTGAAGTAGGGGAGTCAGAATTAGTAGGACCTGACATGATCCACCAGTCAGAGGAGAAAGTAAAGCTTAGCATAGAATTCTTGCTGACAACTCAGAGTTGCCAGAAATCCTACTCTAATGTACGGCGTAGAGACCTAGAATTCAGTGTCGGTGGTTGGGTGTTTCTGAACGTTTCGCCAATGAGGGCGTAATGAGTTTTGGTAAAAAAAGGAATCTTAGACCTAGGTTTATTGGGCCATATCACATCCTCTGGAGAATAGGCCAAGTGGCTTATGAGTTAGACTTACCCCCAGAGTTAAATCTTTCACCTGTCAATGCTGCAAAAATGTATTGGGGACTCGTCCCAAGTTGTTCCAGTTGAGGACGTCCAGGATACTGAGGAATTAGCCTACAAAGAGGTTCCAATGGACATATTAGATCGGCAGGTTTGTAGGTTGAGAACAAAAGATGTTGCCTCTGTAAAAGTATTATGGAGGAATAGAAATAAAGAAGAGATGACCTGGGAAGCTTAGGATGATATAAAATCTAAATATCCTCACCTGTTCCAGGATTGATCTAGATTATGCAATTAAGGTAAGGTTGTTGTTCAGCTTTTATTTTACTTCTTATGTTATCAGTATTGTTGTTTAGCTACCCCTTAATATTGTGTAATGTTAATTATAGCATCCTACGAGGCGCCTGTGTTGGACTTTTCTGTGTTTCAGGTTTACGGATAGTCCATATTACAGAGGAGACTCTGCCGAAATTTTTCTAAATCTTGGGTAAGGTAATTAACCTCCTTTAAGCCTGAGAATGACATTCGAGGACGAATGTTCCTAAGGGGGAGAGGATGTTACACCTCGTAAAAGTTAATGATTTGTAAGCATACGCATGGATTCGTGATGAATAAAGAGAGTACAACATGTGTAGAAAAGCCTCGAAAGTAGGATTGGGGGGAGGCTAGGCCGTGAAGGGCCAGCGCAACGCGCCAGCCTGTAGGGTACCGGTCAGCGCGGTGCACCAGCACACTGGCGCAAGGGAGGCACAACGTGGGGGGTCATCTGGCGCTATGGCCGGGGTGAGGCGCCCCCTTTCCATTGACCTCACCTATATATAAGGCCTCTCCTTTTGATTGTAGTTCATTTTCTACTATTTGCTTCAGCTAAAGAAAGAGGAAAATGAAGATTTCAATAGTTTCTCACCCAATTATTCTATCAAACGCGGTCCAAACTCAAATTAACTTCAGGTATCGAGTTCTAAGCCTACAGGGAGCATTATTACGGAGTTATTTTCTCGAAATTCTCTCGGCAAACCAGAACCCTGCCGAGCAAAATTTGTCAGAATTGCTCCAAACTGATTCCTAAATGATCACAGACATCAAGTAAGCATTTCTCCCTTCTGAACTCTTAGGAAATTATAGGTTTTTGACCGTATTTTACATAGTTGAATTATATTTGCTATTTGTATTAAAAGTTATCATTTTAAGACGAATTTGGTATTGAAATTAGTCTCTTTCTTCCAGTATTACGGTTATAGTTGGAAAGAGCTGTGGAATACAAGTTAAAACTCATGAGTTATTCAGGAAACGGTAATCGAGGTATGTTAAGGCGAATTCCTTTGGCAAGTTAGTTTCTATAGCATTGTAATACAATTTGAATCTTAGTAAAGTTGTTAGAAGTATTGTTATTTGTTATTAGCTATTGCTGTTAGCTGAGACTAGTACTCTATGTTTAGTTTGGGATTGATTTTTCCCTGTATAGCCTTTCATCACCAACCCCAGGGTTACTAGCTATGTCTTTGCCTGCCAGAGGCTTTATGACGTCGCTCCAAGGAGCGATATGCCGTCCCAAGAGATGATGATGAGGCCCAAGGGCCTTATACAGTCAATTCCATGGCTGGACTACCAGTTTTATGCCGTATCGGCACCACACTCCTATCGAGCCTGGTGCCCGGGGTGCTGTTATCAGGAGTCCATTGGACTCAGACACAGCTATAGTTTAGGGGCTGAGTGGGCTCAGTTGCAGATTGGGGGGACCGGTAGGTTGGCTATAGTTACTAGTTGACTCAGTTTGACCTTGTTAGCGGTCTGTAGATTGAAGTATACTCGCCAGAGCTTATGGGGGCCCCGGGTGGGTTATTCTATATTGGTTGTACCTTCCGGCTTATGGGGCCAGGTAAGGTTCTTATATGCATTGTTTACTGATAGATTAGCCAGCAGGAAGTTATGTTTTTCAGATTATGACCCTATCCCTTCTACTCAGTTACTTCCAGTTTAATCTTAAGTTTTATTCAGTTATTTTTAGTTACTACCTTACATACTCGGTACATATTGTACTGACGCCCATCCTTGGGGCGCTGCATTACTTGCTTGTAGGTATGGATAGAGGCATATCAGGACCCTCCTTAGCTTTCAGCCCGAGTCGGCAGTATATTTAGCTCCCTTCCTCCGGTGTTAATAGTTAGAAGGCTTGCTCTTTTGATTGTGCAGTATATCGGTAGGTCGGGGCCCTATCTCGACCTTTATTCCACTCCTAGAGACTTGCAGATTACAGTTTCCCTGTGGTTAGTTTGTTTTTGGATATGTGGGGCCTATATATGTTTTATTTTGTGTGATGGCCACCTGGGGCCTTCTTTAGCTATTAAATAGTGGCCTTGTCGGCTATAGTATAACTATAGTTTCCTGATTTTCATTTTAGTAATAACTAGACAGCATGGTGGTCTTGTTGGCCTGCATAGGATTCCCTTTTATTGCTTGTTGTTGGTTAGCTATTTTTGTTTACAGGTACCTATATGGCCTTGTCAGCCGGAGACTGTGTTTATAACCGAGATATAGCTCATCGTTTTCTTGAATTAGGTTGCAAGCATGCATCGGACGTGCATAAAGCTAGCTAGGTCAGTCAGATTCTAGTCAGGCACTAGGTGCCAGTCATGCCTCCCAAAGTAGGATATGACAAACTTGGTATCAGAGTTGTTCCTATCCCAAGGAGTCTGCAAGTCGTGTCAAGTAGTGTTTTCTCTATAGATGTGTTGTGCACCACATTCCATAGACAAGAGGCTGCGAGGTATTATAGGGTAGTTACTCTTCTTTCTCTTCCAGTCGTGCCATAGAGCAGTGTTGTATAGGGTTGACTCCCTAAGCTTAATATATTTTGCTTGTCTATGGTGAAATATCAGACATGTGACAGACCAGGACTAGCAGGAAGTTAGACGTCGCAGCAGGAGAAGGCACTAGCAGGGTGCCCCAGTCAGAGAGCCAGCCCGATCTGAGGGCAACAAGGAGACTTCATCTCAGTCTCCCCAGCACTCTCCGCCACGCCAGGAGCCGGCCAGAGCGGAAGATGCATTGGCACCACCTCCAGCAGCTCCTATACCAATACTATTAGACCAGGAGATCAGGAGCACTGTCTTCATGCTACATCAGATGATGCCTGCCCAGCGTGAGCCAGTGGCACCCATGGTTGTTGAATCTTCAGGAGGACCTGGTAGTTCAAGAGTCCGAGAGTTTCTCATGTTGAGTCCCCTGCAGTTCACAGGGACGAATCGAGATGAGGACCCTCAAGACTTCTTGGACCAACTGCAGCGGATCTTCAAGGTAATGCATGCCACGCCTGCGGAGTCGGTTGAGTCAATGGTATTTCGATTGTGGGACATAGCAGTGCTATGTTATGAGAGTTAGGAGAGGTCCCGAGGTAGAGATGTTCCCCATCCAAGTTGGTCCAGCTTTTCATAGGCCTTCTTGGACCACTATTTTCCACGAGAAATCTGACAGGCCCGAGTAGATCAGTTTTTGCATTTGGAGCAGGGTTCGATGAGTGTTCGGGAGTATGCTAAGAGGTTTGACTCCTTGGCCCAATATGCACCAGCTTTCGTAGACACTATGCCAGCCAGGGTGCACAAGTTCATTATAGGGCTGCTTCCAGAGTATGTGGAGAGTTGTGTTACAACTACTCTGCGGGAGGACATGGATATCTCCCATATCCATGCATTTGCTCAGAGTATTGAGGGGATCAGGTAGCGACATCGAGAGATAAAAAGACAGCGCCGTAGGGCTAGACCTAGTGAACTCAGGCAAAGTCTCAGGTCAGACCTAGGCCATGAGTATTAGGAAGACCACCCATGCCCCCACCTCTAAATCAATAGCAGGGTGGTATACTAGGCTGTCGGGGACAGTTAGGACCTGACGAGAGTTCACGGCCATTGGGTTCGCAGCAACACAGAGGGTTAGAGCAGAGTGGATTCACTATGCCACCTTGCCCTATTTGCAGTCGACATCTACTTGGGGCATGCAGGTATGGTTCTACTGCTTGTTAAACCTGTGTAAAAGAGGGTCACATGATGAGAAACTATCAAGCTAGAGGTCATAGTGGTCCGGACCGACAAGATAGATCCTCAGTAGGGTCACGTGCCCCAACACCTTTAGCAGGGCACAGGCCCTCAGCTCCAGTCGGCAGAGGCCGAGGCAGGTCAGGAGCATTGAGTTTAGGCACCGATTTGGATCGTACTTATGCTTTACCAGGGCGACAGGAGTCAAAGTCATTTCCGGATGTTGTGATGGGTATACCGGACATTTATTCTCATTCCGTGTATGTTCTGATAGACCCAGGTTCCACTTTATCTTACATTACACCATTAGTGCCTTGGATGTTCGGTATAATGAAAGAATTGCTTCAGCGACCCTTTTCAGTGTCCATGCCCGTCGGTGATTCTATTATAGTTAAAAGGATATATCGGGGTTATACAGTAGAGATTGTTGGTCGCCAAACTTTGGCAAATTTAGTGGAACTAGAAATGATTGACTTTGATGCAATTATGGTTATGGATTTGCTAGCACCATGTTACACCAATGTAGAATGCTTGACCAACACTATTCGATTCCACTTTCCAGGGGAGGTAATACGAGAGTGGAAAGGGAATGCAGCTACACCAAAAAGTACATTTATATCCTATCTTCGGGCAATAAAGTTAATAGAAAATGGTTGCATTTATCATATTGTCAGGGTTTAGGACGTCCAAGTAAAATCCCTGACTCTTCAGTCTATTCCAATAGTTAATGAATTTCCAAATATATTCCCAGATGAACTTCCTGGTATTCCCCCAGAACGGGAAATCGATTTATCTATCGACCTATTACCAAGTAGTCAGCCTATATCCATCCCTCCATATATAATGGCTCCTACTGAGCTCAAAGAGTTGAAATAACAGCTGAAAGATCTACTGGATAATGGCTTCATCAGGCCGAATACTTCACCATAGGGTGCGCCAGTTCTGTTTGTAAGAAAGAAAGATGGCTCCCTCCACATGTGTATAGATTACCGGCAGTTAAATAAAGTTACCATCAAGAATAAATACCCGCTTCATAGGATAGATGACTTGTTTGATTATCTACAAGGGGCGAAGTATTTCTCTAAAATCGACTTAAGGTTTGGGTATCACCAGGTGCGGGTTCGGGAGAGAGACATCTCGAAAACGGCTTTCAGGACTAGGTATGGCCATTTGGAATTCCTAGTCATATCCTTCGGATTGATGAATGCTCCTGCAGTATTCATGGATCTTATGAACAACATCTTCAGGACGTATCTAGATTTGTTTGTGATAGTATTTATTCATAACATTTTGGTGTATTCCCGCTTAGAAGCAGAACACCAAGATCAGTTGCGAACCTGATACAACTCAGAGATAAAGTTCAGCAAAGTGAAGTATAAGCTTTTTAGGGAACAGAAGACGAGATCTTGAGATTTAGGGGTCGCCTCTTCATTCAATATGTGTCAGGACATCGCGAGCATATCATAGTTGAGGTACATTATTCCCATTATTCTCTTCACCTAGATTCAACAAAGATGTATCATGACATAAAGAGATTTACTGGTGGCTGGGAATGAAAAAGGGTGAAGCACAATTTGTAGCACAATGCCCTAACTATCAGCAAGTAAAAACAGAACATCAAAAACCCACCGGGTTGACACAGGAGATAGCGGCGCCTATGTGGAAATGGGAGGTACTCAACATGGATTTTGTGACAGGATTACCCTGTACCAGGTGCAAATTTGATTCTATATGAGTGATTGTTGATAGATTGATGAAGTCAGGTCATTTTCTTCCCATCAGGACCACTTTTTCAGACGAGGACTATGCCGAGTTACACATCAGAGAGATAGTTAGACTACATGGTGTACCAACATCTATCATTTCTGACAGGGGGCACAATTCACAACTAGAATCTTGTAGTCATTTTAGAAAGGCTTGGGAACACAGGTTAATCTGAGTACAGCATTCCATCCTCAAATAGAAGGGCAGGCAGAACATACAATTAGACGCTCGGGGATATGTTGCGAGCATGTGTGTTAGACTTCAGGGGATGTTTTGATGAGCATTTACCTCTTATTGAATTTTCTTACAACAACAGTTATCATTCAGCAATCGAGATGACGCCTCATGAGGCCTTATATGGGCGGAAATGTAGATCCCCTATTAGGTGGTTTGAAGTAAGGGAGTCAGAATTAGTAGGATCGGACATGATCCACCAATCAGAGGATAAAGTAAATATTATTAGAGAACGCTTGCTGACAGCTTAGAGTCGCCATAAATCCTACTCTGATGTGACGCGTAAAGACTTGGAATTCAGTGTTGGTGATTGGGTGTTTCTGAAAGTTTCGTCAATGAAGGGTGTAAAGAGGTTTGGTAAAAAGGGGAATCTTAGCCCTAGGTATATTAGGCCATATCAGATCCTCCAAAGAATAGGCCAAGTGGCTTATAAGTTAGACTTACCCCCAAAGTTAGAATCTGTTCACCCGTTCGTTCACGTGTTAATGTTGTGAAAATATATAGAGGACTCGTCCCGAGTTGTGCCAGTTTAGGACATCCTGGTTACTGAGGACTTAGCCTACGAAGAGGTTCTAGTGGCCATATTAGATCGGCAGGTTCGTAGGTTGAGAACAAAAGATTTTGCCTCTATTAAAGTATTATGGAGGAACAAACTCTGCCCATGTTGAGTTCCGGGCAACTATTTCAGATGCTTGCGTAGGCCTTGACTGCTCAGGTCAATTAGCAGGTCGTTGCACATGTTCCGAAAAATGGCAATGCAGCAGCAGCTCGAGTTAGAGACTTCTTGAGGATTAACCCGCCGGAGTGCCTTGGATCCAAGGTGGATGAGGACCCACATGAGTTCATAGACAAGATTGTCAAGATCACCAAAATCATGGGGGTGAATGGGGTTGAGTGCACTGAGTTGGCCTCTTATTACTAAAAAGGGGTCGCGCATATCTCCTTTCGCCAATGGAAGGATAGCAGGTCTGATCACTTGGGAAGAGTTCCATATTGCATTTCTAGAACGGTTCTTTCCTCATGAGATGAGGGAGCTGAAGACAGCTGAGTTTGTTAATTTTAAGAAAGGGAGAATGACTGTACAAGAGTATGCCCTTGAGTACATTCACCTATCGAAATATTCCTCAGAGTTGGTAGTCAATCAGAGGAAGCGGGTGAGTAGATTCGTCCAGGGAGTAGCGGGATATTTGGACAAGGATTGTAGGACCTCTATGCTCTATCGGGATATGTATTACCCACAAATAGTGTTGTACGCCCAGCAGATGGAGGCAGCGTATTCTAGAGAGAGGGAGGCCAAGAGGGCCAGGACCGAGGACCACAGATTCTCTCAGCAAAGTCCAGTGTGGGCACCGATAGTAGACCCACTAGAGATCATCAACCCTAACATCATATGCATTGAGTGTGCCATAAAGTCCTAAACATGATCAGAGAGGGTGAGCATCAGGCTCGAAGGGTCGGAGCAGCAGACCCGCAGATTCTAGCATTCTAGTTTGTCGCAGATGTGGTCGGGGGCACACAGGCCAGTGCTTGGCAGGTTCAGGTGCTTGTTCGGGTGTGGGCAGCCTGGACACATGGTTGGAGATTTTCCGGCAGCAAGAAAGGATCAGGTTGGGGGCTGAGGCCCAACTTCTAGTTCAACAGCCCCTCCTGCATGCACGACACATCAGGGGGCATCTACTAGCACAGTTGGCGGTCAGCGCCAGAACAGATTCTACGCTTTAGCAACCCGTCAGGAGCATGAGGTCTCCTAGGGTGTGGTCACTGGTATGTTGCGAGTTTTCCATATTGATGTTTATTCTTTGCTAGATCCAAGGGCTACCTTGTCTTTTATGACACCTTATATGGCCAGTAGCTTTGTAGTTAGTCCTGAAGTATTTTTAGAACCCTTCTCAGTTTCTACTCTAGTAGGTGACTCAGTTATAGCTAGACAGGTGTCTAGAGGTTTCCCAGTCTCAGTCCTTCATAAGGTCACCTCAGTAGATATGATAGAGTTAGCCATGACTGATTTAGATGTTATTCTCGGCATTGATTGGCTATTTGCATGTTATGCTTTAGTTAATTGTAGAACCTGGGCAATAGAGTTCTGATTTCTAGGTGAACCAGTCTTAAAGTGGAGACTAGTTCAGTTGTGCCTGTAGGTCGTTTCATTTCCTACCTTAAGGCTAGGAAGATGATTTCTAAAGGTTTCATGTATCATTTAGTTAGGGTTAAGGATGTTGAGTCTGAGACCCTAACTATCCAATCATTCCCAGAAGTATGTGAATATCTAGAGGTCCTTCCCGAAGATTTACCAAGTGTTCCTCCAGAGCGGGAGATTGATTTTGGTATTGACCCTCTTCCCGACACGCAGCCTATATCTATTCCCCCCTACAAAATGGATCCACCTAAGCTAAAAGAGTTGAAAGAGTAGTTGAAGGGATTGTTAGAAAAGGGTTTCATTAGACCGAGCAAGTCCCCATAGGGTGCACCAGTTCTCTTTGTCCAAAAGAAGGATGGTTCTCTTCGCATGTGTATTGACTATAGACAATTGAACAAAGTCACCGTCAAGAATAGGTATCCTTTACCCAGGATCGATGATTTGTTTGACCAGCTTCAGGGTGTCGTGTGTTTCTCAAAGGTAAATCTCAGGTCTGGGTATCATCATCTTAGAGTTTGGGAGAGTGATATCCCGAAGAAAGCATTTAGGACGCGGTCTG
This sequence comes from Datura stramonium, assembly GCA_018107945.1. Taxonomy (NCBI): domain Eukaryota; kingdom Viridiplantae; phylum Streptophyta; class Magnoliopsida; order Solanales; family Solanaceae; genus Datura; species Datura stramonium. The sequence continues at coordinate 30,910 of JACEIK010007165.1, forward strand.
GCCATTATGAGTTTGTAGTTACATCTTTTGGACTAACGAATGCTCCTACAACTTTTATGGACTTGATGAATAGGGTGTTCAAGCAATATCTAGACATGTTTGAGATCGTGTTCATTGATGACATTCTTATATACTCTTGGAGCGAGGAGGAGCATGCCGCTCATTTGAGAGTAGTGCTTCAGACTCTCAAGGATCGCCAATTGTATGCCAAGTTCTGCAAGTGAGATTTTTGGTTGAACTCCGTAGCATTTTTGGATAATGTGGTATTGAGTGAGGTCATAAAGGTAGTTTCTCAGAAAATCGAGGCGGTGAAGAATTGGCCCAAACTGGTGAATCCTTCAGATATTCGAAGTTTCTTAGGTTTAACTGGCTACTATTGGAGGTTTGTTGAGGGTTTATCATCCATTGCAGCACCTTTGACCAAATTGAAGCACAAGAAGGTGATATTCCAATGGTTGGAGGCTTGCGAAAAAAGCTTCGAAGAGTTGAAGACCCGACTCACTTCCGCACCAGTGTTAACCCTACCCGAGGGTACCAATGGGTTTGTAGTGTATTGTGATGCTTCAAATATCAGACTTGGGTGTGTATTGATGTTGCATGGGAAAGTGATAGCATGTGTGTCTAGACAGTTGAAAGTTGATGAAAAGAATTACCCGACCCATGATCTCGAATTGGCCACGGTGGTGTTCGCATTGAAGATATTCCACGTGGATGGATTACCGACCACAAGAGCTTACAATATGTGTCCCGCAAAAAGATCTCAATCTTCGACAAAGGAGGTGGTTGGAGCTACTCAAGGACTATGATATGAGTGTCCTTTACCATCCGGGAAAGGCTAATGTGGTGGCAGACGCACTTAGTAGGCTCTCTATGGAGTGTGCCCCATATGGATAAGGGGAAAAAGGAGCTAGTGAAGGATGTCCGTCGACTTTCAAGGTTGGGAGTTAGGTTGGTCGACTCAACCGATAGCGGTGTTGTTATGCAGAACGAATCAAAATCTTCCTTGGTGACTGATGTGAAGGATAGACAAAATGAGGACCCGATTTTGGTAAAGTTGAAAGAACCCATTCGAAGTTAGAAGGTAGAGGTTTTCTCCCAAGGGGCAGATGGTGTGCTTCAATACCAAGATCGCCTATGTGTTCCAGATGTCGATAATTTGAGGAGGTGTATGTTGCACGAGGCTCATGGATCCAGGTATTCTATCCATCCATGTGCCACCAAGATGTATCATGACCTACGAGAAATCTATTGGTGGAATGGCATGAAAAAGGATATTTCAGAATTTGTAGCCAAGTGTCCAAACTGTCAGCAAGTAAAGGTTGAGCATCAGTGACTGGGAGGCATGCTTCAGGATATCAGCATTCCCATTTGGAAGTGGGAAGAGATTAATATGGATTTCATAACAGGTCTTCCTCGTACTCGTTGACACTAGGATTCCATTTGGGTTGTGGTAGACAGGTTGACCAAGGCTTCACATTTTCTACCGGTCAAACTACGAATTCGGCGGAGGATTATGCCAAACTGTATATCCGGGAGCTGGTTCGATTACATGGGGTGCCCTTATCTATCATTTCAGATCAAGGAACTCAATTTACCTCTCAGTTTTGGAGGTCTATCCAAAAAGGGCTTAGTACTCAAGTGAAACTCAACACAACATTTCACCCGCAAATGGATGGTCAAGCCGAATGGACAATTCAAACCCTCGAGGACATGTTGAGGGCATGTGTGATTGACTTCAGAGGTGGTTGGGATGATCACCTGCCCCTGATAGAGTTTTCCAACAATAACAGCTATCACTCTAGAAATCAAATGGTGCCATTTAAGGCTCTTTACGGGTGGAGATGTAGGCGGAAATGATAGGGCCGGACTCGATTCATGAAGCAATGGAGAAGGTTTAGTTGATAAGAGATAGGTTGAAAAATTCCCAGAGTCATCAAGAGTCCTATGCGGACGTGAAAAGAAGAGAATTAGAATTTGAAGTCGATGACTGGGTGTTTCTGAAGGTATCTCCCATGAAGGGAGTGATGCGGTTTGAACAGAAAATAAAACTCATCCCTCGTTATGTTGGTTCCTACTAGATTGTTAAATGGGTTGGTATGGTGGCATACGAGTTGGAGTTGCCCTCAGAGTTATATTTCGTGCATCCTATGTTTCAGATATCGCTTTTGAAGAATTGTTTGGATGATCCAGCTTTAGTTGTCTTTGTGGACAGTGTTGGTGTAAAAGACAGCCTTAGCTATGAGGAAGTTCTAGTGGAAATACTGGATCATCAGGTTTGAAGGCTAAGGAACAAAGAAGTAGCTTCAGTTAAAGTGTTATGGAGGAATCAGCATGTTGAAGGAGCTACGTGGGAGGCCGAAGCAGATATGATGGCTAGATACTATCATGCCCCAAGCTTACACCCTGGATGTAACACGGTACTTGAAGCCACAAGTGACCCCAAGTCAACCCCAAGTCTATCATACATTAGCATTTTGAGTAAACATGCACAGCGGGAACTTTTAAATAACAAATTAATCAATTCAAGAAAACATAATGAATGAAAGTAGAGAAAGGAATAATATATCTGAAATACAATTCTGAAAGACAAGTCTGGTCTGAAAGACAACTACTGAGGAGTTGTTGGGACAAGCCCCCAGCTAACTCAAAGTCTATATAAAACCATATCCAACTGAAGTAAATAAACAAGGCCCCCGAATGATGAGGAGTCACACTTTGATCTGCTGAGATGGAATGCTCTGAAGTAGAAGAAACTACCTGTGCTGAATCTGAGAACTTGCAGTTGTATCATGAAACGATACAACATGAAAAGCATGCGTTAGTACTTTGAATATTCTGAGTAAGTGGGAGAGACATAACAGAGTATAAAGTCTGAACTGAAATGACACGCAATGACCAACAGGTAAGTTAAACTGAACTATTGATATAATCTAAAATGGTCAAGACGACCCTTTCTAATGGGCAAGGACATGCCCTAAGTCTGAAACACTGAATCTGAGACATTGTACTGAACTGAGCTGCTCATTCTGAAATTGATTTGGAGTGACTTAGTGGGAGAGTATATAACCGACATTTAACCACGTGAACTAGACATGGAGTCCGATGTATACACCCCACTGGTAGGACCCAATATACCTTGCCAGGGTATAAAGGCATGAACTGAGTGATCACAAAAATATCTGGTGCCAATCAGGCGAAGTAATACTGAAACCTATGCTGGCAACGTAGATCTGGGAACCTGGGTTCACTAGAACCCCGACCCGCTCGGTGCTAAGTTCTACTCCCACTGAAAAACCTAAACTGAACTACAAAGTTGATACCTCGAAACTGGGGTCCAAGACTAGTCAGGAACGAATAACTGAATGTACCTTGAGAGTCTTATCGGACCAGATTCTGAAATTAGATTCTAAGACTGGTTAGAGATGCTTATCTAGAAGCGTCGTAACCATCTATAGAACAACTAATAACTGAACTTGGGTTCTGGGGCTGGTCAGAGCTATAACTGAATTTCATGACCACCTAATGGACCAAATGACTGAAATCTGAATCTGAGTCCAAAAACTGGGAGGCACCACTGACAACTCAAAAGTAAAACTGGAGTCAAACTAATCAGTTGACATTTTCTAGACAGCACTGAGGTTGCTAAAAATCTTACTGAAGCTAGACTGATATGACTCCGATTGAGACCAGATTGATAGAGTTAGGTGTTCTAACTGACTAAATTACTAAGCAGCTAATAGAGAATTTCCTTTAACGTCCTAAAGTCATTCTGATTCATGGGATATTTACCCATCATATACGAATAGCAAGAAAATTCTAGGAATTCAACCCAAAGAATTCTTTATTCACTAGAGGGAATTTAACAAGAAAAATCATTACTCGAAGATTTATGGCTTAAATTCACTTTTTGTATTAACACTGATAATTTGATAAGAAATTCTTGGGGGCCATATCAACAATATACATGAACATCGTTCTAAGAGAAATCAACGAAAGATAAAACATGAATGCTTCTCATACTCGAAAGCTCAGGGCTTAAAATTGATAGAAGAAATTGAGGAGGACTTTGGGGGTGCAAGGGAAGGACATTCACCTTGCCAAAACCCCGAATACCTAATGAAAACTCTCTGGAGAAAAGGACTTCAATTACTGAGATGATTGACAAAACCTAGGTCTGCTTAGAGAGATCTTGGGAGGAGACCTTCACTGCTTTCTTGAAACTGAGGGTGGGGAATGAGGGATGAACCATTTTCCCCCACTAAAACGTATGGAATTAGTGCTTAAGCGATGTGGTTTAATGATTTTGAGAATAGGAAATTACTAAATACCCTTAGAAATTTGCAGGGAAAAACTGTCAGGTGTCCCTAACGGGTAACCTAACGACTCGTTACCAGGTCCAACGAGTCGTTGGATCCTCTTGTCAAGTTCACTGGAAAATTTCTACCGACTCCTGATGGGCACATGATGAGTCGTCATGAATGGAAACGACTCATCGTGTCGTCCATCAGGTACACGGGTAAGAAATTTAGAAAGGATTGGAAATGAAGGACCTGATGAGTCGTTACTGCTTATGACGACTTGTGGTGACCTTCCATCAAGTACATTGTAAATTTCTCAAATTTCTGAACTCCGGCTTGGAAACAGGAGACTTAACGAGTCGTAGGTCCTAAGAACGACTCGTGGGGTTATCCATTAAGAATATTGGTTCATATACTTGGCATCCTTCCCACGGTTGACCTGACGAGTCGTTGGGTCCCTTAACGACCCGTCGGTTGGTCGTTCTGCAACATTTCTATAATTTTCCAGATTTTCTGATTAAAGTCCCAAATATTGATTTTGAGCTTCTAGGGCATTACAATATCTCCCCCTTGGAAACATTCGTCCTCGAATGTTAGAAAACTCATAGCAACTAGAAAAATAACAATCAAGGATTCAAATGCTACTCATACAACTTCAAACAGACCGAAATGACTACCTCTATTTCAAGAAATCTAACTGAACTGAATTTTTTTTGCTTTTCATAAACACAACCAAATTAAGAAAGAAAATCAATTTACATGAACTAAATTCAACAACAAGTTCCGGTCTTAAAACATAATTCACATATCAAGCTACAATAGAGTCGGTAGAGAACAAGTGTGGGTATTTGGCCATCTGCTTCGGCCTCCCACGTAGNGTTTTTAATAATTGTGATTTTCAACAACAAAAAAAAAAAAAAAAGAAAGAAGAGAGCATTTACATATAGCAGTAAAAGATTTGGACAGATGCATTTTCCGCGGAAAGTTCCATTTTTGTTCTCGGCTCGCGTGCATATACGCAAGAGATTATTTATAAGTCCAAAATATGACTTGTTTTTCATCTCAACTGATCAGACCATCCATGGCCACCGTGGAGATAGGCGCTGCTGCTGCCGCCGCCAAGCTCCGCTCTCAGTTCCTCAATGTCCTTCGCAGCCGTCGTCCTTCTGAAGGTCTCCCTTTTTTTTTTTTTTAAAATTTCTTTTCTTAAATTTCTTGTTCAATAGCTACGAGTACTATTTTTTAATGATTTTGAAAAACAAGTTTTGGGGATACAATCAATTTAAACTTTACTGGTAAAATGAATATCAAGCTTTAACTTTTTGAATCATTGTTTTTAGTCAATTGAGTGCAGATATCAAAACAACATTCAGTCTACTGGGTTTGTGGATAAATTATATTACCGTCTTTGTATTTGACTTTCCCTTTTTGTGCAACCACCTGTCAAAAGTAGTTTGCCTTTTTTTACTTTCGCCATTTTGTTCATTCTTCATTTTGCCGTACAAATCAACCATTCCCACTCATTTTCTGG
>JACEIK010007165.1:61006-72167 GCA_018107945.1 Datura stramonium
AGCAGATAAGATTGCCAGTAGCATTCAAGTACATGTGAGAGTCCATAAGCGATAAACCCCCAATAATAGTAAAGCTCAAGTCAAAAATAGGCTGATTCCACCGCAGTATGCTAATGACGGTAGAACATACCTGCAGAATGATAACCATGGCCCTAGTTTGTTATGTCGCAGGACAGAGAGACTACACGGGGGAAATCGGCTGAATGCGGGTAAGAATGATACAGGTGGGTAGATTTGGCCAGTAGTATCCTTGCCAGTTCAGTGCATGGAGCACAAATCCCAGATCTCAGCTTATAGAAGTAAGGGAAAGGCACGAGTATCTAACTCTGGAGGAAAATAGAATCACCTCCAGGTTGTAGTAGGTTGACATAGCATGGGACCACCGCTGAATGTAGAGGAATGAGCATTGAGATGATATTTAAAGGGTAGTGAGGTTGTAACCTAGAATACCGCAATATTGACACCAACTGTGGAGATAAAGGAGTGACGGCACAGAACTCTAACCTAGTACAACCCAGAGGCAAGGCCCAGTAGGGAGTCATTGACCTTTAAGGTAATAAGGTGCGGATCATGAGACCTAGAGGTCAACTCCACGTCCCAAAGATGGAAGGACTTCGGTAGTAGACTATAGTAAAGGTGCACCATGTCCGTTACTCTCTCCACCCAGAGTTCAACGAAAACACATCAGATTGTAAAGAAAGACCTACTGATGGCATGGGAAGAGGGAAGATATTGTTGATTCATAACACAAAACTCCAATGACCAGCCAGGGAAGGCTGGGCAGTAGGAACCGAGCAGGCTAATTCAGGGGATAGCTGCGCCTGCATGGAAGTGGAGAATAGTTAGCACGAATATAGCTATAGGGTTGCTCTGTATGGAGTGTAAAGTTAGCCCTACCGAGTCCTTGTCAGCAGCTAGTGAATTCAACTCATTCTTGCTAATCAGAATTATGTTTCAGTTAAAGATTGCGCTGAGTTGAATGCTAAAGAGATAGTACAAATACATGATTCCCCACTGTTTATTAGTTTTGGAAGAAAGGTAAAGCTCACCATTAACTGTTGGAAAGGATGGTAGGTCGAATTAGGGCGCAGATTAACTTGAGTACAACTTTCCGTCCCCATACAAATGACCAAGAAGAGCACCCGATTAAGATGCCTGGAGATCTGTTATGGGCGTAAATGCAGACCCCTATATGATGAACTAAAGCGGCTAGTTTGGGGGTAGTTAAACCGGGCATACTAATACACCAGCCAAATGAAGGAAGTACAACTTATTAGGAAAAATGTACTGGCAACCCAGGTCCATTGGGATTCTTACTCTAACATATGGTGTAGGGAATTAAGGATTGAAGCAGCGACTGGGCGTTCCTAATAATCTCTTATGAGATATGATAAGAAGGGCAAGCCCAACCCTAGATTCATTAGGCCTTATCGGACCCTCCGGAAGATCAGCCAAGTGGCCTATGAGGAAAAGTTACCTTTGGGGCTAGGATCTGTTCATCAAGCCTACACAATCACGTAGAAGACCTTGTCTTGGATTGATCCAACTAGGGATACTCAAGGTATAGAAGCACTGTTCCGTAGAGGGACTCTAATAGTCACAGGAGCCATCTTGAGAACCAAGTTGTAGCTTATTAGGGTAGCATGGGGGGACTGAAATATAGAAGACATGAATTGAAAAACTACGAATAGTGCGACTACGACGATGATATACAGACTTAGACAATTTAAGTTAAAGCGAGATAGTTTCAGATGTTACATAGTTGATTTTGGTTACCGTTATTATCAGTTGTTTACATATATGTGGCAGACCTATGTTTCAGTTACAAGTAGCGTCCTGTGAGACACCTATGTTGGACTTTTCTGCATTTTAGGTTCTCTGAATAGTCCACACTACAGAGGAGACTCTGCTGGAATTTTCTTGGCATTAGTTAAAAGAGCTGAGTCTTTTAAGCTTAAAGATTACATTCGACGATGAATGTTCCTAAAGGGGGGAGGATGTTACCCCGTAAGTTTCTATAATTTGACCGATGTGTTCATACGTATGCCGAGGGTTTTATAGTATGACTCATATGGAAAAAGGCTCAGGGAATGAACGAACGAGTACGGAGTCAAGTGAGCAGGAGGTCGGGGCCGGAGGCCAGGCGCATTGGGCGCTGCGCCGCGTCGGCCAGCTCCGCGCCTTGAGAGGCATGTCGCGCTTGACTCTTGGCGCTACGGGCAGCGCGCCGCAACCCCCCCTCCCACCTCCTTATATATATATATATGTTTTAAGAGTTGAGTTTGTTTCATTTGAAAATATATGCCTCGGCCAAGAACAGAGAGAAAATGCAACTTTCATCGATTTTCATCAAATTACGCCATCAAACTCCATACGAATGCAAATTAAATTCGGATAACAAGTTCTATGCCTATGGGAAGCATCTCCGCGGAGTTATTTCTTGAAAATTTGTCCGGTACACCGGAACCCCGTCGAGTAAATGTTGTCAGAATTGCTCCAAATTGGATTCTAAACGGCCACAAGCAATAGGTAAGCATTTATCCCTTCTAAACTCTCGAGAAATTGTAAGTTTTAGGTCGAATGAAATGTAGTTGAAGTTATTGTTAACCCTATTGAAAAGATATTGTTATTGGTTGTTCTTATTGTTGAAAGTAGTTGTATTCTCTTAGTGTAAAAGCGACAACTAAGTGGAATTACTGGCTTTAGGTGGAGAACTATTTAATGAATGAAAGTCGGCATTCGAGGTATGTTAAGGCTTATCCCTTTGGCAAGTTATTATTGTCGTATGATGATACGACCGATGTTTTTAAACGTAGATAGCGATCCTATATGTTGTAACTAGTTGTTTTTAGTAGATAAGGATTATACATGTTGTGATTAGCTGTTGTCAGTAGATTATGATTATATAAGTTGTGGTTAGCTGCTAAAGGATGTTTCAAGAGTATATTACAGTATCCCTCGTCGGGAAAGAAAATGCTAAGTGTGCCTCACGCTAGGAGCGTCATAGAAACTTCTCTATTCTTCTGTTCACTGTATTAGTAGAATTTTGGTGTTTTGCTGCCATGCTGAGGCCTTAGAAGTTTAGGGTCAGCTGTTTGGTCTGAGTTGGTAAATTAGACAGCATAGGGCGCAGCCGGGTGATATAACTATCGGTTGGGAACTTGTATAGTCAGTAAAGCTCACCCAGAGGCCGTTGGCGTACCTTGATGCCTCCAGGCTAGAATTTGAATAGGATGGTCTTACCCTAGAGTCAGCGGCACCAGGAGTGCCTAGTGGAATAAGTGACAACCTGCCCTGTAGTTAGCCACTGACAGTGACTATTAGTTGCAGTCGACTTAGTGTTTGTCATACAGGTCGCCCAGGAAGTTAGCCTAATTGCACAAGTCAGATAGACCCGTGAGTACCCCAAGGAGGGAACCTCGTCAGCAGTTGGATGCAGGGCCAACACCCCAGTTTGCTCTTATAAATACTCAGGTACAGGTGGCCGCAAATGGCCAAGTCTAGGTAAACTTGCCTACAAGGTAAGGGATCTCCAAAGAAGATACATGAAATCTGAGAAGACTAAGTTGAGATCTAAGGGTCTGGAACTATAGTAGTACCGTATTACCTTCAGGCTGAGAATCATAGTAAACTTCCTAGGAAAGGTTAAGAGCTGACTGCTCAGGAGCATGTCCAATTAAGTAGCAGCCTCACAGTTATCCTAAGGGAAGAAACTAAATAGTTGGTCATCCGCGACCTTATGGTTCGCTTACGAGCTATCACTGTCTTAGCATGACATTCAGAGTATCGTTAGGCCACTCCAGATCTCGCCTTATCCAGTCTAGGCCATTAGAGATTATGAACACTTCCAGGATTCTCTGATCAGGTATAGGCACACGAGGTATGCCCGTTAGCAACTATACAGAATATTCTAGGGGTAAGTAGCGGTCGCGTTAGGCCTTAAGAGCCAGATATGCCTTTTGAATGGACAGATTGAGACTAAAATGCATTATATGGTTGGGATTGACCTACCCTAGGATAGCCTTCTGTTGTCCAACATCAGGGTTACTAGCTGTGCCGTTGCCTACGGGGATATATAGATCGCTCCAAGGATCTATGTGTTGTCCCAAAGGACTATGCTGAGGCCCAAGTTCCATATTACAGTCCTTCCATAGATGGACTTTTATATTTATGCCGTATCGGCATCACTGACCCTCATTGATCCTGGTGCCCACGGTGAAGTTACAAGAGTCCACCGGGCTCAGACACAGCTACAGGAGCCGAGCGGGCTTAGTTGCAGACAGGGGACAGGAAGGTTGGCTATAGTTACCTGTTGACTTATTTTGACCTTGTTAGGGGTATATAGATTGAAGTATGCTCGCCAGGGCTTATGAGGGCCCCGTTTATTTTGTGCTAGTTGTACCTTCTAAGCTTATGAGGGCCAGGTGAGGTTCTTGTTGCTAGTTATAGCTTATGAGTGTATAGTTGTACAATCTTAGCTCCTATATATGTGGTGTTTTACTAGATGCAGGTTATGGATAAGAAAGCTTACAGGTTAATTTCTACCCCTTCTTGTTATTCACTTTTAGTTCTTTATCAATGTTTATTCAGCTTTTCATTACTTCTTTACATATTCGGTATATATTGTACTAACGCCCAACTATGGGGCGCTGCGTACTTGCCTGCAGGTTTAGACAAACAGATTGCCGGGTCTCTTAGCAGTTATTTAGAGTCAACAGATTGGCCAGATCCTTTCATTCGGAGTTGCCAGGTTGTAGAGGTTTATTTGTCTTTCATTTGTATAGCATTTGGGTAGCCCCGACCAATACTTTCACTCCTAGAGGCTTGCAGACTACAATTTTCAGTTAGTTGATTGTTGTTGGCCGTGTGTAGCCTATGTATGTCTTATTTTACGTATTGGCCGTGTGAGGCCTAGTTTGGCTAGTTAGTTAGCAGCCTTGTTGGCTATAGTATGAATATGAATGCCTGCTTCCTTTCTGTTATAACTAGACAGCATGATGGTCTTGTCGAACCGCATAGGATCCCTTTATTGTTGTGTTGGCTGGATCAACTGTTTTCTTTTAGAGGTGTTGCGTGGCCTTCTTGGCCCGAGGCTTTATTTACAGTCGAGATATAGCAGTTTGTTTTCTTGATTTTGAGTCTCTCTTGGTACCAGAAGTGCATATTCCCAGCCAGGTCAGCCTAGATCCCAGTATGGGATTAGGTGCCAATCATGCCTCCCAAGATGGTGCGTGACAACTATTGCACCTGAAGTCATGTATGATGCGAGTGGAGTTACATTAGGAGCGGTTATAGGACAAAGAAGAGAGAAACTCTTTCACCCAATATACTATGCTAGTATGTCTCTCAACAGGGCATAAAAGAACTTTACTGTTACTGAGCAAGAGTTGCTAGCAGTGTGTACGTTTTTAAGAAATTCAGAGCATATTTGCTGGGCACCAATGCCATCATCCATATAGATCATGCAACCATTAAATACTTGACGGCCAAGAAGGATGCAAAGCCAAGGGTAATCTGATGGGTCTTACTTTTGCAAGAGTTTGATTTTGAAGTTAGGGACCGAAAGAGGTGTGAAAACCAAGTGGTTGATCATATTTCAAGACTTGAAGATGAATGGAGACCAAAGCATGAACTAGAGATAAATGAAGCATTCCCCGATGAACATGTATTGGTAGCCTCCCAAGATTTTCATGGTTTTCCGATTATGCTAACTTTATAGTTAGCGATATAATGCCAGACGACATGAATTCCCACCAAAGAAAGAAGTTTTTGCATGATGTGAGGAAGTTCTACGGGAATGAACCTTATTTATTCAAAGTGTGTGCTGATAACATAATCAAGAGATGTGTACCAGAAGTGGAGATGATGCATATTCTTGAAGCTTATCACTCTTCTCCTATTGGAGGACATCATAGTGGGATAAGAACAACCAAGAAATATTTGCAGAGTGGATACTATTGGCCAACGATCTATCAGGATTGCCACTACTATGTCAAAGCTTATGATCAGTGCTAATGACATGGTGGCATATCAAGGAAGCATGAACTGCCACTGACCCCGATTTTAGTGGTGGAACTATTTGATATATGGGGTGTAGATTTCATGGGACCATTTTTTAGTTTCTATGGATTGAAATACATTCTTGTGGTAGTGGACTATGTGTCTAAATGGGTAGAAGCGGTTGCACTGCCCAACAACGAAGGAAAGAGTGTGACAACATTCCTCAAAAGAAATATATTCTCCAATTTTGGCACACCGCGAGCAATCATAAGCGATGGGGGGTTACGTTTCTACAACAAGCTGTACAATGGTTTGCTAGAGAAATATGGGGTGAAGCATAAGGTGGCCACCCCATATCATCCTCAAACTAGCGTCCAAGTGGAGGTTTCAAACTTCAAGATCAAGACCATCTTGTAAAAAATTGTTAATGCAAACAAAAGGATTGGTCTCGCAAGTTATATTACGCCTTATGGGCATACAATACAGCCTACAAGACACCTATTGGGATGTGTCCATATCAACTGGTGTTTGGCAAGGCTTGTCACTTGCCTGTGGAGTTAGAACACAGGGCGTTTGGGCCTTGAAATAACAGAATCTTAATTGGAATGAAGCTACAAATTTGAGGGTTGAGCAGCTGAATGAAATTGATGAGTTCCGACTCAAGGCTTATGAGATGCAACCTTATATAATGAGAGAATGAAGTTGTACCATGACAGGGGTTGTTGAAGAGGGAGATTGCCCCTGGGGACTTAGTCTTGTTGTTTAACTCCAGACTTTAGTTATTCCTTGGAAAACTGAAGTCAAAGTGGTCTAGACCTTTCAAGGTGACCCATGTCTCTCCATATGGAGCAGTGGAATTAGAAAATCAAGATGGAACCAGGTTCAAGGTGAATGGCCAAAGGGTCAAGCAATACTTGGGAGTGAAAGATGAGGTGAAATGGATGGAAATGATTTACCTTAACGAAGTTTGAGTAGTCAAGGAAATCGCGTCATGCTGCGATGTTAAATCAGGCGTTGTTTGGGAGGCAACCCAAAATTTTAAGTAACATTGTTTGTTTATTTTTTAGATGTTAATATTGTTTGTTTATTATATATATATATATGCAATTTAAAAAATTTTAAAAAAATTATTTAAAGACCCGTTACTTCAATAGTAACGGGCAATTCACTCTTTACTTCCCTCTCATCCAAATTGTCTCCCTAACCTCCCATCCCTCAACTTCTCACACCTGGCATATATTTACCCTTTTCCACTCCCCCTCAATACTTCAATCGCTTGATCTCATTTGATTTTGCTTGCAAGCTTATCACCGATCATTCCATTCTTCAAGCCAAAAGGGTAAGAAAACTCAGTTTTTGCTAAGTTCAAAGTTCATTCTATCTTTTATTGGTTTGAAGGGGATCATTGTGGTGAATTCTGAGTAGTCCATAATCCCCGAATTCTATGATAGTTGTGTTATGAGCACCATCCATAAGGGTGAGGGTTTAAAATAATCGATCATGTGAAATAGAGTAAAAACCGCTCATGCCCATCATTTGTTCGATAAAATGCCGAAATGAATCTAAAGATCGCCGAAGTCTGAGTAGGCTATGTTGCCGCAACTAGGTAGAGTTTGTTAGTTGTTAGCATGAGTGGAAGGGTATTACAATCATTGCACGAAGCTCTATGAGCATCGGATTGATGAACCCACCCCGATCTTGGCATGAAAAGAGAGCAAAACAGTTGATTAACTGGACAAAATCGTGAGTGGTTCGCGGTCCGCGTTTCATGAATCATGGCCACGAAATCATCACGCGGATCATGTACAAAAAATCAAGCAAGCACTACCCTGATCTGTGAAGCAAACGCGAACCACAAAATCCATCACGGATTAAAATAACTTTCACTCAGTTTGAACTCCCTATGTCGCGAGTCAAACACGAATCACAAACACCAGTACGCAAATCACAGTCTGAACCTAAAAAAGGGATAGTTCTATGGATTATAAGATTGCTATGCACTAATAATTCTGAAATTTTGTGGCCTTGCAGGATGACTTCTCGAAGAACCTCTCATCCTCACACTACAAAATAAAGTGACCCTATAGATAAAGGTAAAGGGAAGGAAAAAAGGGCCGCTGAGGCTGAAGCAGGGTCTGGGTCTGACCCAGAATTGGAAGAAGCCCTCCGCAAGGCGAAGGAGGATGAAGAGAGAAGGGGTGAACTTCACCGTAAGAGAGGCGAAGATGCTCTCTGGTTTAATGTCGTCCTTGGAATGAAGGAAAGATTTTTCGAAGGACACATAACCAGAATTTCAATGAAGAGAGGCAGTTCAACCTTAACATGATTGAGCAAAATTTCCCATACATCTTCCGCCAAATAAAGAAGAGATACTGTGAAATATTCACATTACCTCCAAGTCGATACCGTCCCCCATATTTTTTTCTATTTATCATGCATGAGAACTTCTTTCTGAGAGAGAGTGTATTGTACTTTGTGTCTATATTCCTATTACATAAATGATTTCGATATTGGGCAGGGATACTTATTTTCAATAAGAGGCTTTGAACAAAGATATAGTGCTGCTTAAAGTCAGACAAGCCGAGATGATTTTGAGTCATTGCTAGAGAGTTGAATTTGGTTGATTTAAAGTGAATGATGACCCCTGAATGTTAGGCTATTTGTTGATACAAATCAATACTAAAGTGTCTATCATGCAAGTTTTGACTGGCTGTGGAAATTGTACTTCTCTAAAGTTGTTTGATGACAAGAAATAGTTTAAGTTTGGGGGTTGATAAGTTGGTATCTTGACCAACTTATCTAGTCTATAAGTTTAAATCTTTGTGCTAATTTGATGTGAAAAGAATTACTTATCATGACTTCTCCTCATTTGTACAGGAAATTATCATTCAAAAGAGGTTAAGAAAGAATCAAGTGAAAATACTTCAAAAATCAAGCCAAGCAGTTTCAACTCTGTTAGATGCCCTCAAGCGCGGACCGCAGATGTCCAAATGTGGACCGCGGATCCGTCACATCTAGTACTAGCAGTACTTGTCTTAGTGATGAGATCTGCAATCGAATCGCAGAATGCAAAGCGTGGATCGCAAATTAGCCGCATCCAAGCCAGACTTTTCTTGTTTACAGACAGTGAAAACGTGGCACAAGCGCAGACTGCGGATCGCAAAGCGTGGGGCGCAAATGGGCCACGATTAAAGGCAGTAAGTTGGCCATATTTTTTCACCTGAAATGTAATTGAAGAGCAGACCACGGATGACTAACCATGGCCGTGGATGCACATCGAATGTTGTGTCGGTGGCACATTTGTAATTATGAGTTATGTAATTTCTTTCCTTTCTTAGAAATTAAGAGGGTTTTATTAAGAGAGGGGCGCTAAAAAACGGATCACGATCATTATTTTTGAAATACCGGAGAGAGGGAAAAGAAAGAAGCATTTTTTCTTCAGTTTTAGTGAAGAATTCTCCATCAATATTAAACAGATCACTTTTGTGTTCATCATTGTGAGTATATGTCTATCATCTTTTCTCTTCCCAATATTATTTTTATATTTGTTATGAGTAGCTAAACTTTATACCTAGGGTTGTGTGAACCTTGATCTATTAGCGTTGATGGGTTTGTGAATGTAAATATTTAGGTTAGCAAGCCACGTGCATTATCAATTCTTCTATTTTGATTGTTGTTTAACAGTTGTAAACGTTGAATCTTGCCTAAAATCTGATTTGCTTGATCAAAGATTTCATGATTAGGAAGAAAAATTGATAACGGGTATTTGAGGCTTTCAACCCTTATCTAAAGACTTGAGCTGTTATAAGGATAGTCAACCCGGAACTTATGACAGCAGTTAAATCAAGAATTATCCAAAGGTCGAAAGGATTTAGGGTGGTACTTCTCTAAGTGGGTCGAAAGATTTTAGAGAATTTTTAGAACTATCTGTTCTCCATGTGTAACGTTAACCTGGATTTGAATACAAAATAGACCTGTCATAGTTAAGAAATCTTGGGAAACACAATCCTAGTTTAGTTCAACTATCGAAACAAATCAAGAATTTATCTCTAACTGTTATTAAAAGAATCTTTAATTTCTAAGTATGATTTTATTTCCTCCTCTTTGAAATATTGACTAAACAAATTTGAGTATTCACTTTTGACGAGTTTGCACCTTATTTCCTGTGAGATTCGACTCCAACCTTGTTAGTTTCTATATTTGATACAATGACTGCTTTATACCTATTTAACATGTGTAATTTAGGCGTATCAGAAGTCTTGTATGATAAGAAGGTACAACCAAAACTTAAAGGTAAGTTCTACAAAGTGGTGGTTAGACCGACTATGTTGTATGGGATGAAGTGTTGGCCAGTTAAGAGCTCATATGTTTAGAAGATGAAAGTTGCCGAGATGAAGATGTTGAGGTGGATGTGTGGGCATACTAAGAGAGATAAAATTAGGAATAAAGATATCTGAGACAAGGTAGGAATGATCTCCGTGGTGGACAAAATGAGGCAAGCGAGGTTGAAATAGTTTGAATATGTGAAGCAGAGAAGTGTAGATGTCACGGTGAGAAGGTGTAAGAGATTGGAAATGGCGGAAATCAAGTGAGGTAGAGGTAGGTTGAAGAAGTATTAGGAAAAGGTAACTAGACAGGATATGTCGCATCTTCAGCTTATCAAGGACATGACCTTAGATATGAGAGTTTGAAGATAATGGATTAGGGTAGAGGATTAGTTGGTAGTTGAGCGTTCTCTCGTTTTACTGCAGGATAGACTTGGTGGTCATACTTGGCTTCTTTCTTACTAGTAGTATTAGCATTATTCTCATAATTTCTTGTTCGTCGTTTTTTGTTCTCACCTGTGTTTTTTGTGCTTCGATTACCGCGTTATTTTGTTGTCGTTATTGTTCTTTCCTCTTATGTTGTGTAAAGCTCTTCATTTCACATTATTTCTTTGTTGTTATTATTCTCATTTTTGTATTTCCTTTTCACAGTGCTTGCAAATGTTTTATTTTGAGTTGAGGGTCTATCAGAAACAACCTCTCAATCTCTATGAGTAGGGATAAGACCTACATGCACTCTACCTTACCCTGACCCCACTTGTGGGGCTAGGTATGTTGTTGTTATTGTATATTTTTTTAGTACCTAACAAAACTATTTTTTTTCTTTATTATGGCTA
>JACEIK010007166.1:36130-47612 GCA_018107945.1 Datura stramonium
ATAGTTTTTTATTTTTATTTGAGTGAAAATAGTATATAATTTGATTTTTTTACATTTGTAATAATAGAGAATTACTTCTGAAACGTTTAAAAATAGAAGTTGAGAGAGAATATGTTGATATAATAAATGTGAATAGAAATAGTTTAAGAGAAGTATAAAAAAAGATAAGTTGAAACATTGGTTACGTGATTTAGAGGGTAAATTTTTTTTATGGTAATTATATTTTTCCCATATGTTGTTAGATTTTATAAAAAACTATTGCTATATTTTGAAAACTTAAAAATACTGATATATTTTATAATATTGTTTCTTATATGGTATATTTAGGTGTTTTCCTATACCAATTACATAACTAAACAACTTATGCAACAACTTATTGATAGAACTTAAAACTGAAGCCCTCGACGCTTTAAATGATGCCGCCGCAGCGCGTCAACAAAGCTCAAAAGACTTCATTAGTTTTGTTTTATTATTATTTTGTAAATTTCAATCAATAAAGGCCATACAATTTCAACTAAAATTCTTAATTAAGAAAGGACTTGACCAAATTTAATTTTGTCACTCGTCTAACGTATTCACCCTAAACAACCGATGAGTTGAGACAAAGCAAATTTTGGCGATGAAGATTAGACCTTGATTTAAATTTTTAATTATGGTAGTTTTGATACCAACGGTAAGATAATTAATTCACAATCATATCAGAGATTAAGACACAAGTATAAGCACAATCTTAAGATAGACAAAGGAAGCTTACCATTCATCTCTATTGATTCAACAACGGTGACAATCGGCGATTAAACTTGAGACCAATTTTCATGATCCACTAGCTATCTCTATCATGGGGCGTCAATCACTATAACACGTATTCAGGAATATAATATGCTAGAGTTTTTAAATAACTAGGAAAAGGGAGGTTGGCCTCTATTTATAGAGTGCCTACCCATCATAACCCAATGGTAATTGGGCCTAGCTTATCCACACACGTAATATTAAATATTAGGCCTTTTATTAATCCACCAATGAGGCCACGTCACTATCCTTTCAAGCTATAACCAATTAAACACAAATCCACATTCTAATAGTAGTTGTATCACCATCAAAAGAGGGTCGCCTCAATTATGATAAAATAGTATTAGTTTGATTTATTGGCATATTTTCTATCAACCAAAAAAAAAAAAACGCATCCACTATTTTCATGAAATAGCCAAACAAATGAAAAATAAATTATTCAAATTATATTTTAAAAGTGACAACGAAAACAAAAACTTACATTTGAACACACCAACTCCAAAATTTATGATTGAAATTATTTTGGATCTTCAATATTTTCATCTTATAAAATTTTTTGCATAAACAATATCCAGTTCCATTGGATATAAATATATTTTGGATTGTTGAGACATGACTACAAATTTTCAAAATCACAAAAATTAAACTTGTTTCCATGACTCAACTGGCCTTGATTGGTGCCCACACTAATTTTCATGGTGAGTGAACTATTATGTCCCTAATAATCCATCCAAATGCAACATTCATACTATTAAAATAAGCACTCATGAATTAAATAGTTGAAGTCTTGCAATAAGAAAAGAAAGTACTCGCAAAACTATCTATTACATCCCAAAAAACTGAAAGTCATTGTAAAAAGACTCTCGCTAAACCATGTCTAGGAGTAGTGGAAAAAGCAAAATAAAAGATTGAACCAATGTCTGGAACAATAGACATCTACTAAGAAAGATTTGCGGCAGCTTGGTTAGGAGATCAGCTCACCCTCAGATCGAATTGTCTTTATCCGCTAGAGATAGAGTCAAGATAAATTTCCTGGATCACGGTCTATACTAAAACAAAATAAGTGCAGGAGTAGCATCATTACAACCACTATATATTGGTAAGCATCATAGGCCGACCTTAAATAATAACATGTATACATGGAAACTAAACAACATAGGACCATTGAAACAAATAGTCACCAAGCAAAATACCAATTACTATAATTCAGGTCGAGATTAAAAGCTGGCCTGCTCATTGAATTAGGCCTTGTTGCAGTGGTGACTAGACTGTGACAGTGGTCTCGCCACAATGGGAAACGTATCACTACAATAGTATTGTGTAGACAGTAACTAGCCCAAGCTGACAACCTTAATTTCTCAAATAGTAATCCTCAACAATCAATTCATCAACTCAGTACAGATTTGTATATAATTGACTCCTCAACAATTAATTCATCGACTCATCACAGGTTGTATATAACTGAATCCTCAACAATCAATTCATCAACTCATCACAGGTTATATATAACTGAACAACTAATATAAATAAGACATAGACATGTACAACAACTCATAAAATGCAGGTGTAAGGTAGAAAAGGAGGCGTCGATTCTGAAATGATGGAAGATTGAATCATTCCTTCATTCTATTTCGGCTATTCCTTTCCGGAGAGCAAGTAAAGATCCTTGTCTCAAGAAATTCACATATTCTGAATCAAAATATTTTATCGTCTATAACGTTTCTGTCACACACATTTTCCACATCACTGTATATCTACACACATCACTGAATATCGCTGTACACACATGCCAAAGGGTCTTATTTCTACCCTTCTAGTCATGGCCTATAGGGGACTCTAAAAATCTATGTACTGTATTAGCATGATACCCGCTTCCACTCATGTGCTGGTCCGAATGCTCTCGTCAGACACAAGCCACTCATGTCATAACCGCTCGCTCGGATACTCACCTCAGATATAAGCTACTTCATGTCAGGATAAAAAATGTCACCCACTTTCATTCTCTTATTCCATATGCTATAAATTGGTCAATATATGACCGCTCAGAGATATCAAGTAACATTCACCAACTTGATTATTGTCACAATCCGAGTTCAATCCTTAGACACAACACAGTACTTAGGATCACAAGTAACCCCAAGCAAACTCATTGTAAAGCATACTTCTACTAAGATTGATCAACTGAAAATAATAATAAGCAGAAGCTGACTAAAGCAACAAGCAAATACTGATTTACAACACAAAGTCTGAACATACACTGAAAAACCCAAACTAAATCTATAAACACTGTTTGAAAGCCTTTTAAAATGAACTGATGAGTTGCTAGGAACCCCCCCGCTAACTCTAATGTCTGAAAATAAACAAAGAAATATAACTGAAAATGGAACTCTAGCCCTTGGCAGATGAGGACTCACCACTGAAGTTGCTGGGAAATTGCTGAGAGACTAGCTGCAGTGCTGAGACTGGGTACCTGAGCCTATATCATAAAATGATATAGCACATAAAAATATACGATCAGTAATTTGAATGTAATGAGTATGTGAGAAGGAACTAAAACATACATATACTGAGTTATAGTAAGCTGAACTGCAATACTGCAAACATAGACTGAAATCTAAAGATCTAGATTGGACTGAGAATCATGACTGTACTGGACTGAACTGTACTGTGGGAGAGTCTATAACCGACATGTAACCACATGAGCTAAATGTGGAGTTCAATGGATACACCCACTATCAGATAAAGCCCACTGTATCTTGCCAATATACAGTGGCTGAACGAGGGATCACTATTTGGGCCTATTCAGGTAAATAACCTACAGTGGCAACGTAGTTTTGGGAACGCGGGTGCACTGAACCCCGGCCCGTTCGATGCTAGGTACTACTCCTACTGGAAATCCTAAATGTATCTAATGTGCTGATAACTCTAAACTGATGCTCTAATACTAAGTCAGAATTGCTTATCTAGAAGTCTTCTGAGAGTCTAAGGACCTGAAAGAAACTATGATCTAAGACTTTTCAGAGCTACTGCATCTGAAAGCGTCGTAACAGTCTAAAGAAGACTAACAAACTGATAAGATGATATTATTGAGTTTACTAAGTTTCTTAAAAGACCGACAAAGACTCAAATTGATCAGCTGACATTTCTGGAGAATACTAAATACTGACTGTAATACTAAGACTAAACATACTAAAGTATTAACTTTCTGTTCATATATTTGTACTAATATTCATAATTCAAGTGAAAATATCATAATAATACAAAATTCATATTTGAGTTCTAAATCGTGCAAGTTTTATTCAAATATCATACTAAGGATCAGGGTTAAGGAAGCAATATGTATGAATAAAACTAAGACATGAATTTCAAATAGGAATGATCATGTAAATTCAGAGAAATAACAAAAATTTTAAGAATTTCTTAACTGACCGAAAAACCTAGCTTCAAATTCTCTAGAATTTAGGAAGATTTCTGAAAATAGTTTGGGACACAAGGGGGAAAGGAAACCCTTGTTGAAGTTCCACATACCTAGAGCAAAATCCTTGAGAAAGCACCTGGAACTTTGACAAGGAGAAGAAGCACTAACTCTTGCCTGAAGGAGTCTTTCTAAGTTCTTATGGTGAGTTTTTGCGTGTTTTGGAAAGAATGAGGAGTGAGGGTCGTCTAATCCCCTTAATCCTCTTCTAAATATTCCCAGTACAACGTAGTTTAGGACTTAGGATCGTAGGGTTTTTAAAAAGTGCCCCTGAAAACTGTTATTAAAATTTCTGCCTGTCAGGTGGTACGACTCAAGCTACGTGTTGTAGAAAGATCATACGATCCGTACTGCCATCCTTGGTTAGGGACCCTACTCAACACCATTCTCTAAAGTATTCCACGGAAGTCTACCATGATTCCTGAGATTTTTCTATGGGTCTTACCACACTTCTTTGTTTTCTCAAAGCCTTTTGAACATTTCTATGAAATTCAAATCATGACTGGATGGTATGATCCGTACCAGTCTACCACGACTCGTACCTTGGCTCGTGGTTTTCTCAGAATTTTCTAACCTCTTCTCTGAACTTTTTCATGACTGGGATCCGTACCATGGTGGTACGAGTCATGACATGCAGTCATGGTTTTTCCTAGCCACCCATACTATTTTCCCTAACCCTTCTGTTATGAGTCCTGGTACGACTCGTACTACTATCTTATAAGTCGTACTATGACTCGTATTGCGACCCTTTTTTTCCAGATTTTTGTATTGATCACATTTTAAGTCTGAAGGCTAGTTCCAGGGATTTATGAGTGTTACAGTTATATACACCAAAATTTAGTCAATCATATGACAATTAGAAGAACAGATTAAGTATCAAAATGCACCTCGAATTCACAACAATCATCACTAACATTCATAATCTCAGAGTTCATTTTACAAGCATAATTAACACATCATAATGCTATGAAAAATTAGTGTGGAAAGACCAACTAAGCACGTTGCCAGTCCACAACATATACAAATCATTATATAAAGTTTAACTCCTTGTAAACCATAACCTACCTCGATTGCAAAATTAAAAATACAGCTACTCTGCGGGAGCTTTGCCTTTTCTTAGCGCCTTTGAATGTTCAAAGTTTATAAACAAGTAAATAAACCATATTCATTCATCTAGATCTTCTTTCAGGGCTTAGAAATTCAATTCTACCTAATATTACAGTCAAATTTGACACCCCAAAGGTTAATTTATTACATTCTATCCCCACATATGTCATTCCAACTTATTTCAGAGAGTTTTTACTCCTAAAACCCTTTTCAAGCATTTCCAATGCAAAAACTCCAATCTTATCTAGTTTTAGGTCTCAAACTATTATAAAATCAATGTTCTATAGTCACATTCCTCCTAGATTGTGTTACTTATCCACTTTTAGGCCTAGGAATCAACACTCAATCATTCTCATTCAAATATCCCTAGTTTTCAAAAACCTAATATTTTAACTTAGAGAATCACCATTTAGGACCACCCATTAATTCTAGGGTGTTGCGAAATTGAAAGCGAGTTAGGAAACTCACCTTGGGAAGAACAATAGCTTTAGCTTCTAGAAAATTGCCTAAACCCCTTCAGTTTTGTGTCTTAGAATAATGGGGTGAAAACCCTGAAATTCTAACTTAAACCATCATATTGTCTCCTGTCGTCTGCTATAACAGTCCATTGTTCAGTGTAGTGGATCTTCTATGGCGATCAGAGCCTTGCCATGACGGACCTAATGATTTTCTTCTCTACCACTACAATAGACCTCCAACTGTCATTATGGTCTTGCTGCAGCAGAAATCCCACCGTTGCAGTGGTCTATGCTAACCAATATCTCAGAATTCTTGCACATTTTCCATTCCCTAAAACATAAGTCTTTCAACCAGACTTCCTTGAAATTTTAAATCGCGCACTCAGATGAAAAAGGGTACTAAGGACTTGATTACCCCATAACAACAGATGGGTCATTACAACATATATCAATTGAAACACCGTTCATCCCCAAAGGGTCAAAAAAGGAACAAAGAGTGAAAAGTACCTGACTCGATAAAAAACTGAGGGTATTTGCTTTGAAAGTCTGCTTAAGTCTTCCAAGTGGCCTCCTCTACAGGAAGGTTCTTCCATTGAACCTTACAGTTGTAATCTTCTTTGATCTTAGCTTGTGAACCTCTCTACCTAATATAGCCACCAGTTTCTCTTTGCAGATAGATTCTCGTCAAGCAGCACCAAATCCCATAAGATAAAGTAAGTACCATCCCTATGATACTTCTTCAGCATTGAAACATGAAATACAAAATGAACTCTAGACAAACCTGGAGGTAAGGCCAATTCATAGGCCTCCTCCTCCACGCATCAAATAACCTCAAATGGATCAATATATCTCAGGCTGAGCTTTCCATGTTTCCCAAACTGCATCACACCCTTTATGGGTTAAATCTTGAGCAAGACCTGCTCTCCCACCATGAACTCCTTATCTCTTACCTTCCGGTCAACATACTGCTTTTGTCTACTTTGAGTTGCCAAGAGTTTTTTTTTTTAATTATCTTGACCTTTTCCAAAGATTCCTTCAACAAGTCAGTATCCTACGGCCTTACTTCAAACGTATTAAACCATCCGATAGGGGATCTACATTTTCTTTTATACAAGGACTTAAATGGCTCCATGCCGATGCTTGAGTGCTAACTTTTGTTATATGCAAATTCTGCCAAGGGTAGGAACTTTTCCCAATGACCAGAAAGTCTATCACATAGGTTTGGAGCATATCCTATAACACTTGGATCATCCTCTCTAACTGTTCATCTATCTGAGGGTTAAACGTTGTGCTCAGATCCAACCTAGTACTCAATTCAGCTCGCAAGGTTCACCAAAAGTTAGAAGTAAACTGTGTACCTTTGTCTGAGATAATTGACACCGGGTTTCAGGCCCTGAATCAAGACCTAGGGCGTCGAACGACACTCAGATCACTTTCGTGATCCAAGTGAACTATTGGCCTGACTTACTATCAGTTTAGATCTCAATAAACAATGCGGAAGCTGAAACATAGTGAGATCAATATAATGAAAGAGAATTTATTCTGTAATTGAAATAAATGTTAGAAAGTACCATTATTGACCCAATATCTAACTCTATCTATGAAGCCTCTATAATGTAGAAGCGGTGTCGGGATATAGATCCCACGGCTCCCTCAAGCATTATAAATAGAAGACTCAATAACTGGGATTCTCCGAATGTAGAAGCCCTCACCAAAAGCTGAATGTAGATGAAGTCCTAGCAAAGCATCCGCTGATGATCCTATCTACTTGAATCTACATCATAATAAGATGTAGCGCCAAAAAGGGCATCAATATATATAATGTACGGTATGTAAAATAGTTGAGTGAAACAACGTTAGCAAGAATATCTCAAGTGGAGGACATAATTGGAATCAATAAACTTGACATGAAATAATAAAGGGGAACCATATTCTGAAACTCAATATGATGCATAGGACACAATATGAAAATGTGTAAAATAGTTTATACAATAAAACTTATGCATCAAAACATCTATATAAATACTTATACAACTAAAGTATATCAATTGTAGGTTGAGTAGAAGTTTCTCATAACCGACACCATCATAAATGAGCACATGATGCCCAACTATCTTGCTAAAGTTGGCAGAGCTATCCAGAACTTTGCCAGGATAGAGGAAGATCACAATTTGGGATCCCTAATAATCAAAGTACTTACTAGGGACTATTTGTGAAGTTGCCTGAACAAACGATATGATCCTTACCTACGTTGGCAACGTAGTTATGGGGATTAGGGGTTGTCTGAACCCGGTCACCCACTCGGTGAAAAATACTACTCCCAAAACTATCTTTCTCATATCCAGTCAAATGCCTTTCTTAGGCAACATTAAAACATTATTATAAATCTCTTTAGTTATAACATATAATGAATTTTTAAAATCATTTATGGAGCCTTTCACTAAAAAAAATCATCTTTAAACTTGCTTAAAAACCTCTCACTCAAAACATAATTTAAAACATCTTTAAATTATAATGCAGAGCCTTGGCTCAAAAGAGTGCTAAAAAATTTACTTGAGAGTCTTGACTCCAAAACCTTTATTTAAAAACTTGTGAGCTTTGGCTCAAAATCACTTCATAACTTTCAAAAATAAGACTTTACTTGAACTTTTGAAAATCATGCTAAAAATTATATCTTTATAGTAAAATCTCATTATGCATGCTCTCTTGAAAATATGTCCAATCTATATGAAAATAATGCATTTCGTTTCAAAATACATGCTTTAAAAATAATGCTTCTTTAAAATTATGCTTTCATGCAACTAGAGTTCATGGGATAAGAGACATGAAGCAACCTCAACAATCAAGAATTAAGAGAGTATGATAAATAATCAATGGAGTAGGATTACAATAAATATACATCAGTAAATAACTCAATATGAAGAATCCAACAATGATAATTCAACATATCTAGATAGGGAAGAAGATAATTCAATACTTGGGTAAAAACCCTAGCTTTAGTCTCAATGAATTCTTGCATAGATGTAGGGAATAATGATGAATAGGAATCCTTGATTAGGTTAGTCTTAGATACCTAAAAAAAATAGAACCTTAGACTCAAGCTTGAAGAACCCTATTTTGGAGAAGAAGACTTCCTAGCTTCTTGAAAAACTTGAGAACTTTGATCCTTGAATTTTACGTTGTAATAGTAGAACAAGGTGTTTAGGATTTAATAGTACTTAAATAATACCTTTAGGAATCTCAAAACATCTGGTTTTAGGAAATTAAAATGTTATAATTTTCTAAAATAACCTTAAGATCGTTTTTGATAACTTCATGCGTCATTAACTTTGACTCATCTAGTGACGGCGTGTCACTTGATAGTGCTTCACTGAAATGCTCATAACTGTTTACTCCAAACTTCAATTGATGCAAGCTCAAATGCATTGGAAGCAGGACTCAAACGGATTCAATTTGATAGTTTGAATCACTCAAAATACCTAGTAGATTGGGAGTTATAGTCATTTGAAGTTAACCCTTGTATGAACTTATACAAAAACTCAATCGGTAAGAAGGCTCTCAACTCAAATTTGTGCTAGAGGTTCCTTATAACCTTAATTTATATCCAATGCACTTCTCACACTTAATAATTAATCTTAATACTTACTTTTAATAAAATTCTTCACATTCGGTTCTATTCGCATATCTAGAACGGTTCCAAACTTAGCCCAAAAGTTCAAGGAATTACAATATCTCCCCCTTGAAATTATTCGTCCTCGAATGAAAGCTGTACTTAGGCTCAAACAACAGTTGATTCAACTAAAATACTCCAAATCAACTTATGCAAGACATCATCATACTAAGCAACTCAACAACAACTAAATGGTATATGAAACCAATACAAATGCTACAAGAGGGAACTTTTACCTCACGATGTTTTTGGACTAGAAGGGAATAAGTAGGGGTACTTGGCCATCATATCCACTTCATCTTCCCAAGTATCTCCCTCAGCCAATTGATTCCTCCATAGTACCTTCACCGAAGCAACTTCTTTGTTCCTTATTTTATGAACCTGATGATCCAGATTCTAGACTGGAACATTCTCATATGACAAGTTATCATTAACTCCAACAATTTCCATAGGAACAATGAGTGCGGGGTCTCCCACACATTTCTTAAGCATGGAGATGTAAAAAACTGAATGAACTGATGCTAGTTCGACTGGCAACTCCAACTCATAAGCTACCTTGTCAACTCTCTTTAAAATTCTATATGGACCAATATAACGGGGAATGAGTTTCCCTTTCTTCCAAAATATCATAACACCCTTCATGGGTGAAACCTTCAAGTAAACCCAATCATCTACCTCAAACTCTAAATCTCTCCGCCTAACATTTGTATAAGACTTCTGGCGGCTTTATATAGTCTTTAGCCTTTCTTGAATGATCTTAACCTTTTACATAGCTTGTTCCACTAGGTATTTTCCTATCAACTCTATTTCTCCAGCCATAAACCATCCAATCAGAGATCTACACCTCCGCCCCATAAAGAGCTTCATATGGAGCCAACTGAATGCTAGAACGATAACTATTATTATAGGAAAACTCAATAAGAGGTAAATGGTCATTCTAATATCCTTTGATATCAATAACACATTCTCTTAACATATCCTCTAAGGCCTAAATAGTACGCTCTACCCCACTATCTGTCTGCGGGTGAAAAGAGGTACTAAGGTTCACCTTTGAACCCAAATCTTTCTGAAGCGATTTCCAAAATTGAGAGTAAACTGAGTACCCCTATTTGAAATGATGGATAATGGTATTCCATGAAGTCTCACCACCTCACTAAGGTACAACTTAGCAAGATCCTTCACTGAGTCTTTAGTTTTTACCGTTAAGAAATGAGTTGACTTAGTCATTCAATCCATGATCACTCAAATAGAGTCATGTTATCTCGGGATCTTGGTAGACGAGTGATAAAGTCAATATTGATCATCTCCCACTTTCATTCGGGGAGTGCTATATACTGAGCAACACCATATGGCCTTTGGTGCTCAACATTAACCTGCTGACAGTTTGGATACTTAACAATAAAATCAATAATGTCCCTCTTCATACCATTCCACCAATAGATTTCTCTCAAGCATGGTACATCTTGGTGGAACCTAGATAAATCAAATATCTAGAATTGTGTGCTTCTGCCATAATTCTATCTCTGAGGCCATCTACATTAGGAACGCATAATCTACTTTGATACCTTAGGACACATTTCCCCCCGTGCAAAAACCAATACCTTCTACTTCAGACACCTTTCTTTAGCTGAAGAAAGAGGGGATCTCTGTTCTGCTTTTCCTTAACTTCCATAACTAAAGAGGATTTGGCTCCATTTTGAATAAGCACATTACCTTCTTCTGAGTCTAAAAGATGACCTCCCAACTTTGAGATTCTATGCACATCCTTTGTTAGTTTTCTCTTCTCTTCTTCCACATGGGCTGTACTACCCATAGACAACCTGCTAAGAGCATCGAACCTTGAGAAACTCTGTTGACACCCAATTTTGACCTCCCTACGCCCCCCTATACGCTGCTTATATATGTATATTTTATTTATCTTTTTTACGCAAATATTCGACTTGCATTCATATTTTTAAAATAATGGATTATCATAATCTTGTG
>JACEIK010007166.1:48105-63576 GCA_018107945.1 Datura stramonium
ATATTTATATAATTTTTTTTAATTCAAACTATTATGTTGCCTATTTACTAAATCATTTTCAAATGTAGTGTTTTTATTAAATTAATGTAACTAATTTCAATTTCAGCTAATTTATTTAAAGTCTAGCCACTATCTATCTAATTTATGTCAATTTTAGCCTATTTTGACCAATTTTAACCACATTTTCAATTTCAATTAAATCCATACCCATGTGACCCATCCGCGACTTGTTTACCTTGTCCATTGTCACGCCCCGAGCCTACACCCTGGGTGTAACAGGATACTTGAAGGCACAAGTGATGCCAAGTCAACCCCTGGTCTATCAGTCACTAGCATTCTGAGTAAACATGCACAACAGAACTTTAAATTAATATCATAAAAACATTTATGAAAGACAAGTCTGAAGGTAAAAGATCAAATCTTTAAATAACATTGAATAAACTGTAGTCGTGTCTGTCTGAAAGCCATCAAACAGAGGAGTTGCTGGGACAAGAACCCAGCTAACTCTAAGTCTAACTGAAATAATAATTCAACTAAAAGAAAGTAAAACAAGGCCCTCGAATGATGAGGACTCACACTTCGGCTGCAGCAGAGGAGTATCTAGATTGCAATGGCTAACAATGCTGAGTCTGGGAACCTGCAGGCAGCCAGGTCAGCACTCTCGGAGGAGCTGACACCCATGATCCGGGTGATCTTTTTGATCTCATCTATGAAGCCTTGTGGGTCCTCTCACATGTTTATTCAGTGAAAGTCTGGAGGGTTCATCCGGGTGAAATCCTGCACCTGGGCAGCAGCCGCAAACCAATTTGTGGCGAATGGAACCACCTGCTGGTTCACTTGATTGGTGACGATCTGAGCAAGCAACTGAATGGCCTCCCTGAATTCGGCGGCAGACATAGAGTTGTCCTGAGGAACTGCCGGAGTTGGTGGAACGGGTTTGTTGGCGTTTTCGGCTCTTTGTCCATTTCCACGTCGAGGAGGCATTATTCACTGAGAGGAAATAGAACACGATTTATAAGGATGCCTTTGGAATTGGACTTTAACGCACGATAAAGAATATGAACAAAAGGGGACTTTTCCTAATAACATCTCATAGTCTCCTCATCATAAGTGTGGTGCGCTTCACACCCATGAAAAGGACTCTACTCGATGTGGCTATCAGACTTTCTAAACCTACTGCTCTAATACCAAGTTTTTCACGCCCCAAGCCTACACCTTGGGCTTAACACGGTACTTGAAGCCACAAGTGACCCCAAGTCAACCCCTGGTCTATCAGTCACTAGCATTCTGAGTATACATGCACAACATAACTTTAAATTAATATCATAAAAACATTTGTGAAAGACAAGTCTGAAGGTAAAAGATCAAATATTTAAATAACACTGAATAAACTGTAGTCGTTTCTGTCTGAAAGCCATCTAACTGAGGAGTTGCTGGGACAAGCCCCCAGCTAACTCTAAGTCTGACTGAAATATTAATTCAACTAAAAGAAAGTAAAACAAGGCCCTCGAATGATGACGACTCATGCTTCGGCTGCAACAGAGGAGTATCTGGATAGCAACGACTAACGATGCTGAGTCTGGGAACCTGCAGTTGTATCATGAAATGATACAACATAAAAATATGCGTCAGTACTTTAAATGTACTAAGTATGCGGGAGAAAACACTAATGACATGAAAGAACTAGTAACTAAACTAGCACGACATGAAATGACCAACTAAAATGCTGAAAACTAAATCAACTGATATAAAATTAATATGGTAAAAAATGACCCTAGCTGATGGTCATAAACACGCCCTATGTCTGAATTACTGAGTCTAAGATACTGCATTGAACTAATTTGGATTGAAGAATTCGAGGATAGATTGTACTGACTAGTGGGAGAGACTATAACCGACATATAACCATGTGAGCTAAACGTGGAGTCCGACGTACACACCCCGTCGGTAGGACCCAATATACCTTGCCAGGGTATAAAGGCACGGACTGTGAAAAATCACTGTCAAAAGGGGGCCGTTAGGCCAAGTAAACAAAGCCTACGGTTGCAACGTAATTCTGGAACCGAGGTGCGATGGAACCCCGACCCTTTCGGTGCTAAGTCCTACTCCCACTGGATAATCCTACTACTGCTACTACTGACAAGCGGATAGCTCGATACTGGGGTCCAAGACTATACTGACCTAGGGATACTGTCAAAGAGTTCCCTGAGTGTCTTATAGGACCAGATTTAGAAACTGAGTTCTAAGACTGGTCAGAGCTTCTTATCTAGAAGCCTCGTAACCATCAACAGAATAACAATAACTGAACTGGGGTCCTGGGGATGGTCAGAGCTATGACTGAATATCATGACCGCCTAATGGACCAAATATCTGAAATCTGAATCTGCGTCTGGAAACTGGGAGGCACCACTGATACCTCAAAAATAAACTGGAGTCAAACTAATTAATTGACATTTCTTGGACAACATTGAGGTTGCTAAAATCTGACTGAAGCTAGGCTGATACGATTATGACTGAGACTAAACTAATAGAGTTTTGTGTTCTAACTGATTATATTACTAACAGCTAATAGAGAGCTCATTTGTGCCGACAACACGAACAATTTCATAATATAAGAAAATTTCAAGAATTTTGGGAATTCATTCAACAGTGCAAAAAGTCATTTTTGTTTATGGAACATTTGCTCATCATAAGTATATATGTAGGGAATTCTAGAAAATTTCAACTCAAGCATCCTTCATTCACTAGAGAGAACTGAACAAATAAAATCATTACTCAAAAATTAGGGTTTAAATTCACCTTTATGATAACACTGACAATTTGATAAGGAACTAATGAAGATTATAGTAGTAGTAAATATAAACAACGTTCTGAGTGAATTCAACGAAAATAACATGAATGCTTCTCATACTCGAAATCTCAGGGCTTAGAATTACTAGAAGAAATTGAGGAGAAATTTGGGGACACAAGGGAAGGACAATCCCCTTGCTGAAACCCCACATACCCGGTGAAGCATTCCTTGGAGAAGAGGATCTGGACTGCTGTGATGAATGAATGACCCTATGCTTGCTAGAGGGTTTCTTAAGATATCTGTCGATGAAATTCTAAGAGTAAACGTGAGAATGAGGGGAGAAAACCGTTTAACTCTCTAAAATGTCTAAAACTAAGGCTAAAATGACAGGGTCTAGGGTCCAAAAGCATAGGAAAGTCAAATTTGCCCTTAATGAAATTTTCCTGAAAAATAGATCTGTCCCCGACCACGAGTCGTACTACGAAGTCACGACTTGTGGCCGCCTCACCATTTTCTTCAATCTTCTGAAACTGGCCACGACTCGCATCTTACGACTCATAGTGCCATCCTACGGGTCGTACTATCAGTCGTGGTATCATCCACCCATACCAACTATGAACTAACCACGACTCCTCCTCACGACTCGTTGCTACATCCTACGAGTCGTACCATGACCCCTGATGACTCACTCTTGCTCTACTGAGAATTTCACCATGACTACTAACCACGAGTGTACCTACGCGTCATGATTCGTAGGACCACTCATGATATGACCTCAGGCTCTTGAACTTCATCACGACTCGAGTCACGAGTCGTAGGTCCTCATCACGACTCGTACCTCGAGTCGTTCTGGTGAAAAATTCTAGGTTTTTCTGCAGCTTCTAACTTCAATCCCGGGTCTATTCTTAGGCCCTTTCCTGGGTATTACATCCACTAACCCGACCAATTTTTTATTTTTAATCTCAACCCTCCATCCGATATGATCTAACGGTTAGAATTAAAACCTATTTTTATTTCCTTTAATATGCTAAATACCCCAAAAAACCCTAATCATTTTCCTCTCCTTACCATCCAGCCGCCACCCATCTCCTCTCTCCCTTCCGTCTCTTCTCTGACCACCATTACTACTACCCAGAAACCATCCAGCCGCTGACCTTCCTCCCTCCTCTCCTCCGATGAAATCCTGAACTAGAAACCACCTCATCTCCCTCCTTTTCTCCCCTCTCACAGAGCCTCCGTACCACCCTCACCATCTCCTCTCCCGTCTACTGCCTCTATAATCTCCGTCAAAACACCACCATCCCCCTCTTCCTCTCTTCGCCGACGAGCACCAAGCGAACCACAGCCGCACACCCCTATTCTCTATATCTCACTGTCGTTGGTTCGTCTTCTTTGATGAAACCAGACCGTACACCACCAAACGGAAAAGCTCTTCTCTTCCTCACCATCTTTCTCTTCCTTCCTTCCTCTCTCTCCAGAACCGACGAACTCCGGCCATCATTAATGAATCTCACTGCTTCGACCTGGACAAAACAGCCACCACCACCAATGGCCGCTCCCTTTTCCTCTTTTTACTTCTTTTTTTTCCTCAATACTCTGAGCATACAGTCGCCACCTCTCTCCATTTTTCTCCTCTTTCGTCCAGCCACCACAACATCACCAAACCACCATAAACCACTAGCCCTTGTTGTTTTCCAAACCAGTCACGACGGACCATCTGCTTCTCCTCTTCTTTTCTTTTTGTACACCATTTGCAGTAATTTCATGCTCTTACTTGTTAATTTTCTTGTATACGATCCAAATTGTTTCCTTCTTTTTTTTTTTTAAGTTTGATTCTCAATAATTTTGTGCAAATTAAATAACTATAGTAATTATAAATTTTGGTTTGAAATCAAGTGCTCATACTTGTTTATCTAAGGTACTTCGCTATGTTAAGTGATGTTTTTTTCATATCTTAATTACTTGATTATTTAGAATGAAGCTTTGATGTATAATAGTCTTTCTCTCCATGATAACTATGTATGATAATAGTAACTATAGCAGTCTTTATGTGACAATATGAGTCTTTATGCTTGCATAGTTGATTTTTAAAACATGTGGAAGCTTTGGTATTTCACTATTTCAGCAGATTTGAGTTGTTAGTATATCTGACTAACAATTATCTTGAATGATTTATTTCCTATTGGAATCTGATTCACTATAACAATTATATGGTAATTTTTAAGAGTCTACTTGGCATGATTTCCTTAGCATACGACAACTTTGCTGAATATTAGACAATTGTGATCAATTGGTGTCTTCTCTTATGGAATTAGAATTAGTACATCTTTTACATATTAGATATGGCAACTTAAGATCCTATTTTTTGTGAAATAAATATATGACAGCCTTTAATTTATTTATTATTAGTTTTTATTCTTTTGGTGGATTTTGACTAATAGTCAGTTTAATGTCTCTAATTAAGGAAAACCTTGAGCGATTCTTATTTATTTTCACTAGTTTATGTTAATATGATCGTGACAGCTTTAGTATTAGGATATTTTGGTAAGTTTGATATGATTTTGCTCCAAAATTATTCAACTTATTATGTTATTAAAGCTTTACATGATTCATGTTTCCTTTTAATCCTATTTTTTATTGACTTTATTACTTTCGTATTTAGGGGAAGTTTTAACTTTCTGGTCAATTTGTTTTCCTTTTTCTCCAGTCTCTTTGTATCTAATTGATTATGGTAAATTTGAATTTGATTTGATACCGTTGTACCGTTAAGCGAAAAATCCCTTTATTTACTTATTCATTCCCTTTTTTACTTCCTGGATGAATGTGGCCACTCTGCTATTTAAGCATGCATCCTCCTCTTTTCTATGGGAGGAGAATGGCTACTTCCCGATCTCTTCTTTAGAAATACAATTTTATTTTAACATTCAAATATTGCTATTCCTTTATCAACATAAGAACTAGAAATTTGCTTTGTTCCTAAGCATATTTTTCTCTCTGCTCCTCTATATAATTCTACGACTCCTTTATCCCTCCTCAACACAAGCACTGCTCGAAATCCTTGAGATTCTTGTGATCTTGATGTGTTGAGGACTGGGTACTAATAAAGGCTTTTTGTTGCATTATTAATTCATTATCTTCCTTTCAACTTTGGCATTCGCTGGTTAGTCTATTTACCTTTACAAGATTGTCATTTACCTTGTTTAGTATCTTCAATTACTTTCTTCTTGTGACTAGATGTCTAATATGTTCTTTAACATGATTCTACTAAATTAGCCAAATTTGTGGTTAAGAATATATGATTATTGTTATGTGTCTATTGTTGTACTAACCTTTAAGCAGGTATCATCTTATTCCGACATTCATTGGAGAGTCGCTGGGACGAAAGAAGGCTACCGAAATTATTATAACAATATTTACTTTTCATATGCCGTAGATATTCATTCTATTTTTATTTTGTAATATTTGTAATAAAAATACTCATAATAGTGGAAAAAGGTTTGTAGGGGCGGAGAATTGTATGCTTTATTTTTTTCTTGATTTCTAGTTATAACTTGATAGAAATCATGTCAATAGCATTTTAAATATGAAACCGCAGAAATCATGCTCATAGGATTTTGAATATATAATTGTAGAAATCATGCCTGTAGAAATGAAAATAATATTTAGATATAGTGCCATAGGATTAATATAAAATTAATTAATACTACTAGAAATCATACCTATAGGAGCTAAAATAATTTGATACGAAGCATCCCTTGGGTTTAAATATTAGTAAATCTGCCTATAAAGATTATATTTTGGTATGCGTTGGCGCTCTTAACTTGTTCAATCTCAACAAACCAACATATTCAATGAGCTGCTTCATATGTACCACTCATAGAGGTTTAAAACCTGATTAACAACCTGTCTAAATTAAGTTTTTTTTGGAGCATGTGGCCTATCTTATATTACAATGTAGATATCCTGGCTATAAGATATTGATAAGAGATTACGCAACCTGTTTCTTTTCGTTCCCATCACAAACATGCCTTTTCTTATCTACCATCTTTTCATCTACCTCTGTGTACTAGGAACCTTGACTATAGAATTAATAATAATAAAATATCATTCATACATACACCATTAAAGATTCTGTCTATAGGGATACATCTGTGATACACCAATCTTAGAAGTGGAAATCATGCCTGTAGGTCATTCATATGGATATGTCAATTATTTTTCGCTAAGTAATCTGTCTATGGAACTATCTTGTCATATAGTGTAGGTCATGTTACTATCTGTTATATGTGCATATATGCCATGCCTATGGACTCGCGTATTAATCTGTTTAAACTATAAATCTTATCTAACTGGGTTGTATCATGTGCTACATATTTAAATCTTATCCTTTTTACTAGAAAATTTGTTCATAGGATTTGTTTACATATGTCTAGAAATCTTATTCATAGGATCTGAGGCTATATGGGAACCTTCAAATGTTTGTTGTTTTATATCTGTTTTATTTGATGATTAATCGCCTTTAACAATCTTAAGTAACTTTTAGACCTAAAAATTCAAATTAGTTGTCTAGTGCCTCTTGGACATTAGGTTTGGGATGGGTAGGCAAATTCTAGGCCATTAATTTTTCCTCACTTAGAGCGTTTTAAGTTAATAATTAATTAAGTAGGTGGGTAGTGAGACATGATAGTCTGTGCTCACTGGATAATACGAGCAATCTTAAATGACTGTGAAGTATTATTTTAGTTTCACGGAGTGATCTCGTTAGGTTAAAATCCCTCCCTCTCTAAAGGCAGAACTACGTTTGACCTGATTCCCTATCGGGATACGTAGGCGCCTCTTCGAGGTTTGGTCCAATCCTTAAAAGTTTTATTTATTTGTTTTGTTATTGTCTCCTTTTAATTTATCGTTTATTTATTATTGTTTGCCTTTATTTGTCAATCCTTATTTTCTAAAATTTATTTTCTTCATTATATTGTCTTAATCTTCTTTCTTCTTACTTGTTTGATTTCCTTCTATTTTTATTACAAAGCTATTTGACCACGCTAAGATTTTTATCACTTAGTTTATTTAAGTTGTTTTAAATAAAAATCTTAAAATCAGTCTTATTTGCTCGCTTAGTAAATATCCCACATAATTAAAGAATCCAGCCAGGAACCACATTTGTGGACATCAAAAGGTGCCTAACACCTTCCTTTCAAGGTAATTCGAACCCTTTCCCGACTCTGGTGACCTAGGCTAGTAAAACAGACCTTTAGGTTAGTACGATGCCCTAACGCACTTAATTCGTTAGGTGACGACTCTCTTTTTAAATAATCCTTAAAGAGTTGTCACGTGTTGAGTTTCGCTTTTGGCGAGGAAAATGGGGCGCGACAGCATGACGACTCTGCTGGGGATTTTAGGCTTTGACTATTACGAATTTTAATTATGTGGGTTTTGCATATTTTATCTTGGATGTTTATATTTATCTATGCTTATTTTGAATTCCCATGAGCATTATTTTCGTCCTTTCTATATTTGATTTTTTTACTTTTTTTATTATTTTTCTTAAATTAGCCTGTCTTCTTTCATAATTTATTTGTTTCTTTTTCTTCTTTGTTTTGTTTTCCTAATTAATAGTGATTTATTTCTTCTTTTAGATTCTTGTTGCCTTTTTATGTGTGACCTTAATTATTTGGCTGCCTTTAAATTTTAAATCTTTGAAATAATTAACTGTTACATATTTCCTTAATTACTCAACTGTCTTTAATGTCTATATATATATTTTTTAACTGATATTGTTTCCTTACATGCCTATACCTTTCCTTATATCTCAATTATTTTTTTCCTTCCCCAAAATTATTTAGAAAATATGATTCAATTTTATGACTAATGAGCTTGTTTATTTATTACTTTGTATTCTTGTTACTATTTTCCTTTTGAATCACATATTTTGTTAACTACTGCCACATGTTCATCTTTTATAAATTTTTATTTTACTCATTTCCTATCTTGGAAAGTTCACACTCACACACTTGACAACGGTTATGTGGTTTCACAGCCGTTCACTATTAAAATCCATGTCTAGGAAAGCTTTATGATTTGATTGATCGGTAGTGCGTCGATGGTCATGAGCTTCCTCACTCTCAAGTTGTCCGCTTGAGGAAACCGTGTCTAAGACCTCTCTCATCATGCTAATTGTATGTTGCTTTATGATTTCATATACATTCCTTTTCCTATTCCCCATTATTTGCTTATTTGACATATCCATAATTGTTGTGTTTAGTTTATTACTTAAATAATTATTTACCATTATTGTTGTGAATTGTTTATTATATTATCATTTTTTATGTGCTAATTGTCCTTACCTTATGTAATTATCATTTCGTTCATATCTTCCTCCATTTGGAAACTTCCCTTTTCTTTTGGAACGGTTCCGTGGTCACACAGATGTTTATTCTTAAAACACCCTTGTTGGGAAATGTCTTGTGGATTAGTCGATCAGCAGTGCGTCAACAACTATGAGCTTTCTCACTCTCAAGTTATCCGCTTGAGGGAACCGTGTCATCCCACTCTTACTCTTAGAGCTTGACCGTGTAATCTTTTACTCAGGAATATACATTATACCTAAGAAGTCGTGACGCCCATGACGCGTCACGACTACTGGCAAACATACCTTATGTCCCAAAGGATTATTAAAATCCCGAAAAGGACTCCTTCATAATTTATGTGAATTATAAGTACATATGTCTAATTGGATTTGTTACTCTCTTAAGTTAATTTGTTTCCTTCCATATAAATCCTTTTTCTTATTCCCTTTGTTTGCTTTCTTGTTTAAATTATTATATTCTTCAATGTTTAATCTTTTTCCCTTATTCCCTTTATTTGTTTCCTTATTTAGTACATGTTTAATCTCTTTTTTTTAATTCTCCTCGTATGCTTTGTTGTTTAATGTTATTATTTTAATCCTTTCCAACTATTTCTTTACTCATTTATTTGAAATAACCTATGATATGTTGCTTTATTAATTTTTTTTTACTTTTCTTAACTATTTATTATGTTACCGCTTTATTTATGTATTAATTATTAGTGCTTTGTACATTGTCATTTCTCTCATACTTTCCCCACTTGGGAATATCTCACTATCACACACTGTACACGCGAGTTGTGCTTTGCACTTCTCTGAAATCCCTTTCAAAAAACTCATTTAGAGAGTTGGTATATGTGTGGGGTGAATGGATAGTTTTACTACCATGTGACTACGTGCCTTCTCGCATAAGAAAATCTTTCAATCTGTGTCCATCCCACTCTTAGAAATCTATGTTAAATCATGCATGCATTATTCCCTAGGAAGTCTTGATACCCTTTGTGTATTGAGACTATCAGTTTAACTTTGCCCAAAGTCCAAAGAGATTTATAATTTGAAAAAGGACATTATCATACTTATTTACATTTTTTGTGAGAGTTGAATATGCCTAAAATATAGACTATTTTCTATTTAGGGTAGACTAACACTTTATGTTATCGGTTATTAAATCATGTCATATAAAATTTGAAGAAGCCAAAAGAAGAAGGAACATTTCATCTTTGACTATAGTTTAGTTTTTATTTTTTGTTTTTTGTAATTTTTCATTATGTAAAAAATTATTTATATTATTTATGTTGATATCTTAATGAGAGCAAATAGAATGATACATTATGGCTTATTCGTCTCTCAAAATTCGCTAGGCCTACCTTTGACGCAAAGAGGTCGCATTGCATTCGGACACACGAATTATTTGCTCCATGTTAAATTGTGATATATTTGTGTAATTATTTTTTATTTTTCTTTCGAGCTTTAATCTTTAGATGATTCTAGAATCATTTTGTGTTTAAAATATGTCAATCTTATATTTCGTATACCTTAAACTTTTAGGCTCAAATCATATAATCTTGGAGCCTGGTCTAAATTATTTTCCTTCCATCATATTACTGACTATGTGTCCTTAAAAGTATTCTCTTTGGTATGTGACTATCTTAAAAGACGCATCATTTCTTTACTTGTTCAAATTAAGTTCAAACTCTGCCTCAGTCTATCGTCTTGCNTTTGGTATGTGGCTATCTTAAAAGACGCATCATTTCTTTACTTGTTCAAATTAAGTTCAAACTCTGCCTCAGTCTATCGTCTTGCTATTAAGGTTTCGTTTTTCACAAAAATTTCATAATTTCGATTTATTATTTTTATTTAGCAATGAATATCCCTTTTCCTTCAAAATCAAATATTTTATTTGTTCAACATAAGTTGGTCCTGCTCATTCTATTGAATTGCTAAATTAGTTAGCGCTGTCACCATCTACCCATTCAAAATTTTCTAGCATTTGTCAATATCACTAGTTTGAAATTATGGTTTTCCATTATTTTTATCCATGTCATGCATTGAATTTTACATTATGTTAGAGTTTTAATTTTTTTTATTTGACCTTAAACTCTTTAAGGAGTTCAGCGTTTGGATGCTATTAATGTTGTTATTATTATCACTCGTGCTATGTGTTGACTAGTGCTAGCATTTGATTTTCTTATTTTTAAAAGGTTGTCAAGTATTTGAACATCAACTCAGTTGAGAACCCACAATTTGAAAAAATGTCCAACATCCCAAACAATTCTAGGCCTTTTATTAATTCAAACTTTGGTCCGACACAAAGTGTCTTCTCGACAGTACCTCTCCGTCCAACCTCATCTCTTATGTTCCCTCAACAGATTCCTTCATCGCATACCCATCTTGGCAGTTTACAAGACGTGACAACATCCAAAGGCGAGATCATGACACTACGAAAAGAGTTCAATAACTTGGAAAAGGTTGTGGATGAGAAACTACGCTTGAGAAATATTCCAAATTTGAGGTATAAGAAGTTGTGTCTACATCCAAATGTTCAATTGCCGCTGGGATTTAAGATCCCAAAATTTAACACATTCGATGGGCATGGAGACCCAATCGAACATATGAAGGACTATTGTGGCATATTAGTCAGAATTGGACATGATGAAGCTATCCTAATGAGATTATTTATGCAGAGTCTATCAGGAATGGCATTCACTTGGTATGTCAAGCAAGATTTCAGCAAATGACGTACTTGGGAAGATCTGACTCATGATTTTGTAGAACAATACAAATTTAACACCAAGGATGATTCGACATTTCTATATTTGCTTAAAATAAGGAAAATGACTCACGAATATTTTGAGGAATATGTGATACTATGGAGGGGAGAAGCTTCTAAGATATGTCACCCCCTGTCTGAAGAGGATTTAATCCAATATTTCATCAAGTCATTAGAAGGTATATATTGTAAGTACTTATACTTCACAATCATTCATAACTTTGCAAGTCTAATTCAGATTGGGAAATAATTGGAATATGGCATTCGAATAGGGAAAATTATTGATATTTCCACAAGTTCTCAAGCACGAGAAAGTCCTCTGAAAAAAAAAAGAAAAAGGGTATCTCAACCATTATTCCTCCACCTCAATACCATCAGGATGTACAACAAGTATGTGCCATGTTTGTCTCTGGCAATAAGCAGGGCTCGGAACATCAACACATACAGTCCAATTTTGTGAAGTCTCGTACATTTACTCCTCTAGCCGAATCTTTGGCATGCATATTTGAAAGGTTGAAGACCCAGGAAGTTTTGAAACCAAGGGAGGGGTGGATCCCCAAATACCCGTTCCCAAATTTTGATCCATCCAAGAGATGTGCATACCATTCAAATGTTCAAGGCCACGGTACCGAAGAATGTACAACTTTGAAGTACAAGATTCATGATTTGATTGAGAAGAAAAGGATGATAGTGCATCAAGGATCGATGAATTACGAATCCATAATTCCTAGAGCAATTGTTGTCCAAGGTGATCCAATGAAAATAGTTCTGAGACATTTAACAAGAAGCGTAAAAGAAATTAGCAAAGACGAGTTTGTCATAAGCAAAGTGTCTCCACTCTCCACTTCATCTGCTCTATAGCTTTTCCATTTTTCTTTGTACTCTGAACTACATCTGAACTGATTCCTTTTGGATATGTAGGCAGCCCACTTTTGGATTCCGTCTCAATTAAATAAAACTTTCTTTCATCTCATATCCAAATATCTGGCTCACACAAATATAAAATCCATGGCAATTTCATTCAACCCTTAAACATCAAAGTGGGTTCAAATTGAATCTCGATGTTGAATTATATGACAACCATTCCTTTTGAACTGATAATTTTATTTAAGTGAAGAAGGAATACAAAGTTCTTAAGTCAAACAGGGGCAGAATTTTTGGGGAAAGCTCAAAAATTCCACAAGCAGGCAACAAGGAGATTTGTGAAAACACTTCGCATTCTAAACTGGGGAAGAAATTTTTGAGGATTCCTCAAAAATTTTACCAAAGTGAGAAGTCCACAGAGGTCGAAACGACGATAAGGAGCAAAGGTATGCACCAACCTTACCTTTTAAAACTCATAACATTTCTTTGAGTGTAGGTGTAAAAGGCACACAGTTCTTCCACTTGCAAGTTATTATTATGCCTCTAGATTCGAGTTTTTATTACGCCGCATCAATCTACTATTATTGAGCTATTACTACGTATTTGGGTTCAAGCTATCACGCCACCAAGTTAAGCTACCATTACTTAGTGGTTATCATGCTACATGATTCAATCAGGCCCGTGTTATGCTACTTTCAACCTAATATTTTAGTTCTTATTATGCAACACTGCTATTATCCAACTAGGCCCGTTATGCTACTATTCAAATTATTATGCCACTATCATGCCATTATTTCAATCAGGCCTCTATTATGCTACCTTCAGGCCACTATTTCACAACATTCAGGCTACATTTTTCTTCTATCAAGCTATGGTTATTATTGTGCTATTTTAGGCTCTCATTGTGCTG
Source organism: Datura stramonium (assembly GCA_018107945.1). Taxonomy (NCBI): domain Eukaryota; kingdom Viridiplantae; phylum Streptophyta; class Magnoliopsida; order Solanales; family Solanaceae; genus Datura; species Datura stramonium. The sequence continues at coordinate 61,784 of JACEIK010007166.1, forward strand.
TTGTTGAGTTCCTATTATTTTATTGTGCCACTTCAAGCTGCTATTATGCATATTCAGTTAGGCCCGTATTATGCTACTATCAAGCTGTTATCATGCTACTATCATGTTGCTATGTTTTCACCTCATGCCTATATTATGCTACCTCGAGCTACTATTATGTTATTCAGCCTAGCTCGTATTATGCTATTATTATGTTGCGATGTTATTCAGCCAGGTTCATATTATACCACTTTCATGCTACTATTAATTGGGTTAGTCCGCCCTAAAATAGGACATCTTGGGTTGGTCCACCCTAAAATACAACATTTTGGGCTCATCCGCCTATTAATGGACATTTTGGATTCGTCCGCCCTAAAATAGGATATTTTGGGTTTGTCTGCCCTAAAATAGGACATTTTGGGCTCGTCCGCCCTAAAATAGGACATCTTGGGATCGTCCGCCCTAAAATAGGACAATTGGGTTAGTCTACCATAAAATAGGACAACTGGGTTAAGCACTACCCTAATTTTTTATGGGCTAAGCATGGTCCTATGGGTTAAGCACTACCCTAAATTTTATGGGCTAAGCATTGTCCTATGGGTTAAGCAATACCCTAAATTTTTATGGGCTAAGCATGGTCCTATGGGCTAAACACTACCCTAAATGCTTCTTAAGGGCTAAGCATTTTCCTATGAGTTAAGCACTACCCTAAACGTTTCTTTAAGGGCTAAGCATTGTCCTATGGGTTAGGCACTACCCTAAATGCTTGTTTAAGGGCTAAGCACTGCCTATGAGTTAAGCACCACCCTTCAATCTTTTAAAGTTAAGCACTGCCTTCTAAATTTTAATCGGGTTAAGCACTATCCTTTCAAATTTGTTCGAGCTAATCGTTAATTTCGCAAAATATTATCTTATTCTTATTGACTAATCATTTTTTATTCAGTATGTTTAAAGTTTGCAGGCTACTATTATATTTCAAGTTACTCTCGTGATTTGAATCAAGCTACTATCATTCTACTTTCATGATCCCATGCTCTTTGCTATTCTTATGCTACTCTCAAGCTTCAAGCCACTATTTTCTCCTTTCAACCTATTATCATCGTGCTACTCTCACCATTCTTGTGATTTTTGGATGGGTCAAGCATTATCCTCCAAACTTTTAAGGGCTAAGCATGGTCCTATCGGTTTTTACGTCGTTAGGGTAAAGCACTACCCTCCCAAAATTATCCGAGTTATGCTTTTTTGTGAAATCTATATGTTATGTTAATTACCTCTGCCCATCATTATTTATTTATTTAGTTATTCACTCGCAAGCTTTACCGTTTTTCATCGCATATTACTTAGACGCAATTTTCATTTTCATCTCACCTTTCAATCTTCTACCTTTCAAATTAACCATCATTTTGACATTATCGTATGTTGATACTGTTACACTCCGTAAGTTTCTAATGTTTAGTTAGCCTATTCATATGTTGGTTGAGAGTTTTAGAGTGCCATAAGTACGAGGAAAGGCTGAACGAGTGCCAAGTCGGGATTTCACGAGAGGAGGCCGAACCAAGATGCCCAAAGGGGAAAAGTGGCATGGAGCTGCTCCTCCGCGTTAGCCAACGTGGCACGGAGAAGAATCAGTGCATTGGGAAGCGTGCCACGTTGCCTTGTCTGCTGCCTCAAGTATATAAAGGCCTCACACTTAGAAGGGCTGCTGTAACAATTATGGTGCAACACTGAACTTTCGAGCCACAAATGGGGTAACATAGGAAAAAGTGGACCCTGGATCAATCAGTACATAAGCAGGGCATGAGCAAATAGTCATC
>JACEIK010007166.1:67235-79565 GCA_018107945.1 Datura stramonium
ACAGGGTACCCCAAGGAGGGGTCCACATCAGTAGTGAGCGACGGGCCAGCACCCTAGCCGGTTCTTGTAAGGTATTCAGGTATAGAGTGCTAGGAGAGGGCCAGTCTATATAGAATTGCCTATAAAGTTGGGAATTGCCTAGAAGAATAATACAGATCCGAGTGGATCCAGATAAGGCTTGAGGAGTCAATAGTACTCTGCTAGTACAGTGTTAGCCACAAGTTAAGGAGATCGGTAAGCTCCCTATGAAGGATCAGGGTGTCGATCGCGTAGAAGAAAGTTCGACCAAGCCCCGCCCTATAGTTGTTTAAATAGAAGAATAAAGTAGTTAGATATCCGCAACCCCACAGTTATTCATGAGTTATAGATGTCCGAGTAGGACATTCAAAGTATTGTTAGGCCACTTCAGACCTCGCTCAATTCAGTCATGATCACTATCAGGATCCTTTGATCAAATAGGGGCGCATGGTGTGCCTGCAGACAGCCATACAGATTATCCCAGAAGCGAGTAGCATTAGCATTAGGCCCAGAAGGCCAGATACGCTCTCTTTATACAGATAGATTGATGTGTCAGTATAACACCTGGGTTGGGGTTGCCCTCAGTTAGAAGCCTTCCATGACCGCCCCAGGGTTAAAGCTGTGTCGACTTGCCCCCAGGGGCGAGGATACGTCACTCTACTGAGCGGCATGTCATCCGCAAGGGACGAAGATGGGGATCCAGATTCTCATATTGCCGTGGTTGGCCTTATACACACCCCCGCCGAGCGTTTATGCCCGGGGTGTAGATATCAGGAGTCCTCCGGACTCAGACACAACTACAGTTCAGGGGCCAAGAGGGCCCAGTTGTAGACCTAGGGGATCGGTAGGTTGGCTATAGTACCAGTAGAGTTGTGGACACCTAAGTAGGGGTATATAGATTTAGATGTGCTTGCTAGGACTTATGGGGGCCTGAACGAGTTATTCTGCGTTGATTGTACCTCCCGGCTTATAGGGCCAGGTGGGGTTCTTGTATGAATTCTTGTCTGCTAGATGTAGTGTATAAATGTGTAAGTATGCAGTCTTAGCTTATGTACATGTAGTATCAGTTAGATGCAGATTACGAATCAGCAAGTGTACAAGTTAATCTTTCGGCTCTTCTTTTTATTTACTTCTAGTCTTATTCGGCTTATCTATTGCCTTACATACTCAGTACATATCGTACTAACGCCCTTCCTGGGGCGGTGCATTACTTGCCTGCAGGTACAGATAGACGAGGAGCAGGTCCCTCGTAGTTCCAGTCAGCCGTACAGAACCGTCATCTCCCTTCTTCTGGGGCTGGTGTGATAGAGGTTTATTCCTTTTGTTTGTACAGTATGGGTAGGTCGGGGCCCTGTCCCGACCATCTTATTACTCCTAGAGGCTTGCAGATTGTGTTACTTCCCTGTGGTTAGATGATATCGGCCGTATGGGGCCCACATGTGCTTTAGATGATGTGTGTTGGCCGTGTGGGGCCCTGTTTAGCTGTTGATTGGCGGCCTTGTCGGCCCGCATAGAACTCCCTATGATTTTTTTATCTTTGGTTAGCTGTTTATTTTCACAGGGGCTATAGGCCTTGTCGACTGGGGGTTGTATTTACAGCCGCTATATAGCCCGTTGATTTCTTGATTCCAGAGTTAGAGTCAGCCCTGCACCAGAGGTGCTTAAGCTCAGTCAACTCAGCAGTTCAGGTCTTAGTGGGGCACCACGTGCCAGTCATGCCTCCTAAGGTGGGGCGTGACAGATAAGAAATTAATGATTTTGTCTATCTCTCTCGTCTCTCTACTCTCATCATTTCATACCTCTTTCGTTCCTTATTTAAGCCCCATATTATCAATTTTTCTTTAGAGATCTCGCTCGTTCCTAAATCTAAAACTACACACGGCCAGATTCTCGTGAAACCCGAGATATGTAGGCAACTTGAAACTGAAGTCTCGGCCGCAATATCTTCGTATTATCATTTTTTTCATCCGGCCCTACCGAAAATTTTTCCTCCGATCGGACAAAATCGACTACTAAGTCAACGTTCTTTGCTCGACAATTCATCCTTAATTCCCGGGCAAAAACTTAAGCCATTTTCTCTGTCTCAAATTTAGCTTCCTTTAGCTAAACACATACTGCAAACTCTTACGGTCTGTGAACTTGACAACATGGGCACCATATAGATAATAGAGCCAAATCTTTAATGTAAACACAACTACTGCCAACTTTAGATCATGAGTCAGATAATTCTTCTTATGGACTTTAAGCTGTCTGGAGGCACAGGTTATAACCTTACTAGTTTTCATCAATACATATTCAATGCCAACTTTAGAGGCATCAAAATATATAACAAAACTATTTGTGCCTTATGGTAGGGCCAACATAGGGGCAGTAGTCAATCGGGTTTCCAATTCCTGAAAGTTTTTCTCACAAGATTCAGACCATTGAAATTTGGCCTTCTTCTGGGTCAACCTAGTATAGGGCAGAAATAGATGAAAACCTTTCTACACACCTTCTGTAATAGCCAACTAAGTCCAAGAAACTTCTGATATATGTCGGAGTTGTGGGTGTAGGCCAGTTTTTAACCGCCTCAATCTTTTGAGAGTCAACCTTAATATCTTCACTGGAGACTATATGGACTAACAATGCCACAGACTTCAACCAAAATTCACACTTGAAGAACTTGACAAATAACTCTTTGTCGTTAACTGTTTGCAGGACTATTCTAAGATGGTTAGCATGATCCTCCTCACTCTTGGAATGAACCAAGATATCGTCAATGTAATACAATAACAAATATATCCAGATATGACTTAAACACTCTATTCATGAGTTCCATAAATGTTGCAGGAGCATTAGTCAATCCAAAAGACATAAATACAAACTCATAATGGCCATAGAGGGTCCTAAAAGCTATCTTGGGAATGTCACTCTCCCTTACCTTTAGCTTATGATAGCCTGACCTGAGGTCTATCTTTGAGAAACAAGTAGCGCCCTAAAGCTGATCAAATAAATTATTGATTCTAGGAGGAGGATACTTATTATTAATGGCGACCTTGTTCAATTGTATGTAATCTATGCACATTCTGAGGGTACCAACTTTCTTACACACAAAGAGAATTAGAGTACCCCAAGGTGATATGCTGGGGCGAATGAAACCCTGATCTAGAAGATTCTTTAGCTGCTCTTTTAACTCGATTGGGCCATTCTATATGGCCGAATAAAGATAGATTGAGTTTCAGGAATAATGTCGATTCCAAAATTGATTTCCCTATCTAGAGGATCTCTTGGAAGATCATCGGGGAAGAAACTCATTAATAATTGGAACTGACTGAAAGAGTGGGGTCTCAACATCATAGTCTTTCCCTCTCACTAGATGATAGACATACCCCTTAGAGATTAACTTTTTGGCCTTAAGGTATAAAATAAACGACCCTTATGCATAACGGGACTACATTCCCAAACTAGAACTGACTTATTTGGAAACCAAAACTCTACTAATCGGGTCCTACAATCAACTGTGGCATAATAGGAATATAACTAATCCATGCCTAGAATAACATCGAAGTCCACCATGTCTAGCTTAATTAAGTCAGCTGTGGTGTCTCTATTATGAACTGAAGCTGTATAATCTCTATAGATTCTCTTAGCTAAAACTGACTCACCAACTGGATAGAAACACTGAAAATCTCTAACCAATCATACCATACATTGGCAACATCCTCTAGCTGATAAGAAGTAAACTCGACTCTTTCTATTTCTGTTACATGCATCATTCTCAAGATTCTCCTAATCCCATTGATAAATTTCTAGGGGTCTTCATCAACCTTTAGATCCTGTGAACACTGGTATGTTCATCCTTAGAAACTCTCTAATCCTTGACATTCTTTTCTATCCTTCTGTTTATCCTCCTCTAACTATTGGATACACGCCATAAGTCAAGAGATGTCCATCTTCTTAAGCAGTAGTGTATCCTTGCATTCCCTCCTCTCATGCTTACCTCAATCGGACATACACTTCCTTGTTCTAGCTCACAAGTCTAGCACCACTTCAAGAGCATGTCCAAATAACTGGGTGGAATTGAGACCATACTCCTCCACTCTTTTGGTTCCTTGCTTCAAGTTTGCAAATTCTTCTGCCTTATCTTCTCCTAACTCTTTCCAGAAGAAATGGTTTAAGACCACATCTTAGTCCTCTGATTGGCGTTACAATTTGGAGCACATGAATGCACGAGTTAGGAGAAATTTTTTATAGAGTTAAACTTTATTGAACGATCTAGAGTAAGAAAGAAGGGAAGTATTTCCTAACGTTTCATAGTCTCCTCATTATATATATGACACGCTTCACACTGATAAGAAGGGCACCACTAGATGCGGCTTCATAATTGGCTCAAAATCATCTCATGACTTTCAAAAATTAAACTTTACTTAAAATTTTGAAATTCATGCTAAAAATTATATCTTTATGTTAAAATTTCATCATGCACTCTCTCTTGAAAATATGTTCAATCTTTATGAAAATTATGTATTTCGTTTCAAAATACATGCTTTAAAAATGATCCTTCTTTAAAATCATGCTTTCATGCAACTAAGGTTCATGAGATAAGAGACATGAACCAATCTTAACAATCAAGAACCAAGAATCGAGAGACTATGATAAATAATCAATGGAGTAGGTTTATAATAAAGAGACATCAATAAACAACTCAATATAAAGAATCCAACAATGGCAATTCAGTATATCTAGATAGGGGAGAAGACAATTCAAGAATTGGTTAGCAATGTTAGCTTTAATCTCAATAAATTCTTGCATAGATGTTGGGCATAGGGATGACTGGGAATCCTTACTTAGGTTAGCTTTACATATCTGAAAAATTAAAACCTTAGGCCTCAAACTTGAAGAACCCTAATTTGGAGAAGAAGATTTTCTAACTTCTTGAAAAATTTGAGTGCTTTGATCCTTGAATTTTATGTTGTGATGGAAGAACTAGGTGTTTAGGCTTTAAGAGTAATTAAATAATACCTTTAGAAATTCTAAAACATCTGGGGTTTAGGAAATTCAACCATGGAAATTTCCTAAAATAGCCTTAAGATCATTTTTGGTAACTTCACGTGTCATTGACTTTGACCTGTCTAGTAACGACATGTCACTTGACAGTGCTTCACTAAAATACTCATAACTCTTTACTCCAAACTCCAATTGATACAAGGTTAGATACGTTGGAAAGAAAACTTAAAGAGCTTCAATTTGATAGTTGAATCACTCAAAATTACTTCGTATATTGGGAGTTATGATCATTTGAAGTTGAACGTTATAAAAACTTATACAAAAACACAATAGGTAAGAAGGCTCTCAACTCACCTTTGTGCTAGAGGTTCCTTATGACCTTAATTTGTATCCAATGCAATTCTCACACTTAAGAATTGATCTTAACACTTAATTTCCATAAAATTCATCGGGTTTAGGTCTATCCATATACCTAGAATAGTTTCAAACTTAGCCCATAAGTCAGAGGCATTACACCGGGACCCCGTGCAACCGAACCACTTTTTTAACATAAAACTTGGTTAACCTTTCTTCATTGTAAGTCATATGAACTAGAAAGAATTGGATAGACTTAGTCAGTCTATGGATAATGATTCAGATTGAGTCATTCTTCCCCAAGGTCTTCGGAAGTCTAACCATGAAGTCCACTGTTATCTTCTCCCACTTCCATTTCGGGATGGGCGTCCTTTGGAGCAATCTCCCAGGTCTCTGATGCTCATAATTCACCTGTTGGAAATTTAGAAATTTGTAATTGTGTTTCATGATATATATCTTCATTCCGCCCCACTAATAATGTTGCCTCAGGTAACAATACATCTTGGTGGCTCTAGAATATATAAAGTACCTCAAATTGTGAGCCTATGATAGTATGGTTTTGATTAAATCACCAACCTGGGGAACATGTACTCGCCCCCTTATCCTCAAGACCTCTTTATCATTTATTATTGCCTCCTCTCACAAGAACTTGACACAAATCTTGCTCAACTTTGAATCTTCAAACTGTTTGGACTTAACCTCATCTAAAAACAACCATCTAGCCTCCACACTGGCCAATACTCCATCAGACTCCGAAAGCATAAGTATCACAAGGTTGTTGGCCAATGTCTGAAGTTCCCTTGCCATCGGATGATGGTAGCCCCTAAGCAAGCGAAAATACCTATAGTTACATCCTTTATGCTGAATGCATCTGCCACCACGTTGACTTTTCCCAGATGATATAGGATAGCGACATCATAATGCTTAAGCAGCTCCATCCATCTTCACTGTCTCAAGTTAAGATCCTTTAGGTGAATACATGTTGTAGGGTGCGATGGTCAGTAAACAGCTTATAGCAAACCTCATACTGGTAATTCCTATAGATTTTCAAATCAAATACCACCGCTACCAACTCCAAGTCATATTTAGAGTAGTTTTCTTGTGCATTTTCAGCTTCCTGGAAGCATACCTAATGACCTATTTTTCCTGCATTAACACAACGCCCAAACTAGACCATGAGGCATCAGATTAAATCATAAAGTCTTTATTTTCCACCGCCAGTGCCAAGATAGGGGTTGTGGTCAACAAGGTCTTGAGCTTTTGGAAGTTCTCTTCACATTCATCTGATCGCTGGAAGGGTATATTTTTCTGAGTCAGTCATGTCAACCGAGAGGCAATGACCGCAAAACTCTTCAAAAATCAACGGTATTAACTAGTTAAATCCATAAAACTATGAACCACTATCACCGTCATGGGCCTAGAGCAGTTACGAGTGGCTTTCACTTTCTATTGATCCACCATGATTCCTTTCTTGAGACTACATGTCCTAAAAAGAACACTGATTCCAGCCAAAATTCACATTTGAAAAACTTCACATATAACTGCTTCTCCTTTAACATCCCTAATATAATCCTCAGATGATCCTCATGCTTCTACTTAGTCTTTGAATACACCATAATATCATCAATAAAATGATCACAAGGGAACCCAGATAAGGTTTGAAAATAACATTCATCAAGCTCATGAAAGTAGTTGGAGCATTAGTTAGCACGAATGACATAACCAAGAACTCGTAGTGCCCATACCTGGTCCAAAAGGCCATTTTTAGAATATCCTCGGCACAAATTTTCAGCTGATGATAACCCGACCACAAATCAATCTTTGAAAATAGTACTGCACCCTGGAGCTGATCAAACATGTCATTTATCTGGGGAAGGGGATAGTTGTTTCAAATGGTGACGTTATTCAACTGATGATAGTCAATGCACATCCATATTCTACCATCTTCCTTCTTCACAAGCAACACTAGGACACCCTAGGGAGAGATGTTTGGATGAATGAACCCCTTACTAAGAAATTTCTATAGTTGTTCTTTTATCTCTCTCAACTCACTTGGTGCCATTCTATATGGCGGTATAGAAATAGGTCAGGTCCTTGGCTTTAAGTCTATGCAAAAATCAATGTCGCGATCTAGTGGCCTACTACAAAAATCTGCGGAAAATACCTCTAGAAACTCGCAAACCACTGAAAAATTGACTCTATCGAAGGAACCTCTGTACTAAGACCCAAGCATGGACCCGGATCGAGACACGAGACCTAGATCCATGAATGACTCCAAGCTAACCCATGGAACATGCATAATGAATCCAAGAGCATAATTAAAGTGGAAATTAAAGAAAAACACTTTTAAGCAGAAATCTAACATAAATCAACAATCATAAACGGAGTCAACAGTCGATAAAGCTGAAAGCCTACATAATGTCAATAAACCTCTAAACTATCTGATGAGCTGATGGGACAACACCCCCAACTAGCTCGCTAAAGTAAGAAACTGAAATAGCATAATCAAAACAACTAAATTGAATGTCCTTGGAAGATGAGGACTCACCAACAACGAAAACTGAGCTGGACTAAGGTAAGGGCTAGACTAACGGCAAGACTGAGTTTGATTGCTCCAACTTGTATCATGAAATGATACAACATATAGTATGCATCAGTACTTGAAATGTACTGAGTATGCAGGTAAGTAAAAGTGGACATTTAAAATACATAAAAGTTCATGAGAATAGAACATTCTTGAAACATGATGTAATAAATCATAATTTAGACATGAGGGCTCAAGGTTTTCAAAACTTCTTATAAACTAGTCATAATCATAATCATAAGAGAAATCTTGTAAATCATAACTTGAGCCAAAGTATTGTAAACATGATCATGCATAAAATATAAGGAACAATGGGAGGACTCGTCATAACCGACACCATCATGATAGAGCTTACATGATGCCCCACTTATCTCACTCAAATGGGCAGAGCTATCCTAAGCCTTGAAAGGCAAAGAACGATAACATGAAGTGATTATTGAAGAGACCCCATAGGGTTAACATGAGTATATACCTACATTGGCATGTAGTTCTAAGACTCAGGGATTGCCTGATCCCTAAGCCTACTCGGTACTAGACACTACTCCCAAAAATATGCACATGACACATAATAAATATCGTGAAATCATACATGAAGTTCAAGTATAAATCATAATAACCATGAACATGCTTGTAATACTTGAACTAGCCATGAAATAAAAGCCCGTGATTCAGCCATAATCATAATCCTGATAATCATGAAAACCATATATAATTGAGAAAATCGTCATACTTGAAATTCATAAATTCATGAAGGCTACTTGTAGGAAATCATGAATCATACATCATAAAATATAATTTAGGGCTTGAGAGCATTGAAAATCATAAGAAGATTATAGAATTTCATAAAAAAGGGATTTAGCCCCAAAAGTTTATAATCATACTTGTAACATAAGAGACCATAATTTCATGAGAAGATGTACGAATTATAAAACCTCAATAATGAAAATCATAAATTCTTATCAATTCAGCTTTACCCATAAGAGAATCATGGAGGAATTTCATAACCAAACATAATCCCTAGAATTTCAAAAATAGGGCTTGGGAAATAGGTGATCATGAATTTTCTTGAAGAAGGGGCATGAGGGTGAAAGAACCATCATTGATAAGCCCACATACCTAGGTTCACTGGATTCTAGCTTTAGCTTGAGACCCAAAGAGAAACTTTGTGAAGATGAGACTGAAATTAATGAAGAACCCTTGATGGTCTTGGAAGAAGAAACTTGAATTCAAAGTAGGAATGAGGGTAGAATGACTTAGACTAGGTTAAATCCTCTAAAACCCTCATTACGACATTGTATAAGAGTTAAAAATATAGGAGATTATAAAATTTCCCCTGAGAATCTGGCGGAAACTAAACGACTGGGTGATCCAACTGGGTATAGATGATGGGCCGTCACATGCCCGACGGTCTGTCAATACCACCGTCTCCCTTAAACAGAAGGCCGAGTCAAAAACCTCCCTCTGGCAGTAGAAGTAATGAGTTGTCACTCCTCCGATGGTCTATCAGGTCCACCGTCAAGCCCTGAACCCAAAAACACCTACTAACAGTCCAAACGACGGTCCATCGATGGTCTGATGGCTATCACCCTCACCATTAGAGCTGTGATGGGATTTCAGCTACGCTGTCGAACTTAGACATCAGCAGTGACGGTCTCTTGCCTGTCTGACGACCTTCATTGCATCGTCAAGGACTTGACGGGATGTCAGCCACACCGTCACTCCCTGCACCAGACTTGCAATTTCAGTTATTTTTTCTTCAACAAGATATTTCGAGGTCCTAGGTGTTATAATATCCTCCCTTGGGAACATTCGTCCTCGAATATGACTTAAGCATACTGGAAGGCTAGGAAAAAGAACTACTCCCAAAACTGAATGATTATAACTGAAAACTGACAGAGTGACTGACTTCGGACTAAAATATATGAATGAACTAAACTCACGAAACAAAAATGCATGCTAAAATGTGAAAGGAACTTAGAGACATAATCATGAGATGAAACTATATAGAGTTTTAAGGATGAAATTTATACCTCAAGATGGAATGGGATTGAAAGGGAAAAGATGCGGGTATCTAGCCATTATATCTGCTTCGAGTTCTCATATAACTCCCTCAACAAGATGATTCCTCCACAAAACCTTTACTGAAGCCACCTCCTTGTTACTCAAATTTCGAACCTGATGATCAAATATCTCAATCGGAACCTTCTCATAAGTAAGGCTATCCTTCACCCCAATGTTCTCTACCGGAACAACCAAGGATGGATCACCAATGCATTTCTTCAACACGGACACATGGAACACTGGACGCACCGAAGCTAACTTTGCTAGTAGCTCCAACTCATAGGCCACCTTTCCTAGAAAGTGTTACATACCCACTCCTCCTAGAAAGTGTTACTTACCCACTTTTTGGCCTAGAAATCAACACCCAATCATTCTCATTCAAATATTCCTAGTTTTCACAAAATTAGGGTTTTAACTAAAAGAATTACCATTTAGGACCACCCATTGATTCTAGGGTATTAGGAAATCGAAAGAAAAGAAAAACTAATTAGAAAACTCACCTTGGGAAGAACAACTGCTTCAACTTCTGAAAAATCGCCCTAAACTCTTTCAGTTTTAGTGCGTTAGAATAATGAGATGAAAATCCCAAAATTCTGATTTAAATCATCATACTGCCTCACATCGTCTGTTATAGTGGTCTATTTTCTGCTGCAGCGGATCCGCTATGGAGATCAGAGCCTCATTATGGTGAACCCAACAGTTTTCTTCTTTACTGCTCGACGAACCTCCGGCCATCATGAACGGTCTATCTACAGCGGAAATTCCATCGCTGTAATGGTCCCACTAACCAATAGCTCAAAATTTCTGCACATTTTTCATTTTCCAAAACATAAGTCTTTCAACCAAACTTTTCTGAAATTTTAAATCGCGCACTTCGACGAAAAGGGGTGTTAAGGCCTTGATTAGCTCGTAATGACAGCGGATCATTACACTTGTACAAGAGAGTAAAAGATGATGAATGAGATAAATAAAATGAAGCATATAAATTGGAGAATTTAGACTTGAACACTCTTCCTAGTCAAACTAAAAAAATAAAAATTATTATGTCTGTGAAGAATATTTTATTAAAAAGCAAACCAAAAAAATCTTTTCTGAAAAGTTTCAACCCATGAAGAATCTTAAGCAAATAAATACGACAAAAAATAAGCTTCACATGAAGAATTTCAAGCAATTAAATGTGATAATGTTTTTAAAAAAATTATACTTCACGGACGGGATGAAGACAATCTGACCAATAACCCGTGAATAATCTTTTTAGAAAAGATTCAGCTAATTGATCTTTTTTATGAAGCAGTTCGCCCAGTAACTTGCGAACTACAAAAAAATGAATTCACGCCGTTCATCAGGTACTGGGCGAACTGCTCCATGAATATCTTTTTATTGGTTGTTTGATTGTTGGATGACCTTAACAGAGTTACATGCAGTTTGCCAAGTATTGGGTGAACTTCCTACTTTTATATATATTCTTTTAAGAGGTGTCGTTTTAATGCGAAAGACAAAAAAACATGCTCTTTCGGTGTCGGACTCAAAATGATGTATTCAATTGAATCCATTATTTAAAATACCCTATCCCATCTTAAAGTTAAATCAAACACTGAGGGATCGTTGGAGTATACTTCCTCAACATCAAAATAAGTGGTGATTTAGGAAACTACTCATTCCTGTAAAAAAACATATATTTTGACTAACTTACCTTAAAGCTTGTTTGGATGGTTGTTACCTATTGTATTCTATTGTGTTGTTAGTCTAAATACAATATTTTTTTATTGTTAAATTTTATTATATCATATCGTTAAATCTATGTTATGTAACGATAAAAAGTCTTATTTTATGTAATGACCAAGTTGGTGTGATCTACTTTTTTTCTTTCTCATTTTGTCTTTATTTATTATTCAATAATTCTATTTTATCCTTTACCCCACCTTTTATAGTATCTCTACCCCATGCCCTACTTTTTTGTAGGTTTATCCTTCAGATTGTTGATGTATGACATTTTGTAATGACTGAAAAGAATACAATCTATCCAAAGACTGTATTCGTTAAAGCAATAAAATATGAATAATACAATACAATATAATATAATATAATTCATTATGAAATAATATGTAATAACCATCCAAACAGAGTGTTAATAAATACCTTAAAAATATAGCACTTTAATTGTTTCTTGGTTATATTATATTATTTTTATCTAAATAATGAAAAAATTGGAAGAACGTCATTAACACCTTTTTGATAATATAAAATATCATTTATTTTAAAATAAAATTTTAAAAAATAAAAACACTACTTATTTTAAATGAAAAAGATATAAATATTTTAATATT
>JACEIK010007167.1:67733-79549 GCA_018107945.1 Datura stramonium
ATATGAATTTAAACATTTCAAGAAAACAGACCCTTGGCTAGCACAAAGCCCCTCTCAACATTTTATCCGTTCTACGTCAAATTACGCCGTTAAACTCCATCCAAATGCAAATTCGTCTTCGCTAATGAGTTCCAAGCCTACGAGGAGCATCCCTGCGGAGTTATTTCTCGAAAATACACTCAGAGTACCGGAACCCCGCTGAGTAAAAGAAGTCAGAATCACTTCAAATAGAGTCCCAAGCAACTACAAGTGATAGGTAAGCATTTCTACCTTTTAAACTCCCGGGAATTTGTAAGCTTCTAGTCGAATTGAATGAAATTTGAATTATAGTTATTGTCTATGGAAGATATTGTTGTTCGCCAACTCCTACTATTGAAATATCCTTATTCTCTCAGTGTAAAGGATGCAATTTAATGGAATTGCTAGCTTCAAGTAGAAAACTATTTGGGTGAACGAGAATCAGCATTCGAGTTATGTTAAGGCTTATCTCTTCGGCAAGTTATTCTCGTTGTATAGTGATATGATCGGTGTATTTGAAAGTAGATAGTGATCCTATATGTTGTGATTAGCTACTGCAAATAGACAATGATTATGTATGTCGTGGTTAGCTGTTATGAGACAAGTTGAGATTACACCATAGTATTCCTCGTCGATACAGGGCATGTTAAGTGTGACTAACTCTAGGAGTGTCATAGAGACTTGCCTGTTCTTTTGCTTACAATATTAGTAGAACTTTGATATTTTGCTGTCATGCCGAGGCCTTAGAAGTTTATGGTTAGACGTTGTGCCTGATTTGGTAAATTGGACAGCGTAGGGCGTAGTTAGGCGGTATAACTTTCAGTTTGACGCCTATATTGTCAGTAAAGCTCGCCTAGAGGCCAATGGTGTACCTTTACGCCTCCAGGGCCAGAGCCTAGATAGGGTAGGTTTATTCTTGAGTTGATGGCACTAGAGTTGCCTAGAAAACTGAGCAACAACTCTCCATATGATTGGCTACTGTCAGTGACCGTTAGTTCCAGTTGACTTAATGCTTGTCATATAGGTTTCTCAGGAAACCATCCTAGTTGCTACATGTTTGATAGACTAGTTGATTCCCTAAGAAGGGAACCTTATTAGTAGTTTAAAGTGGGGACTAACGCCCCAACTTACTCATATAGATACCCATGTACAGGTTGCCACGAGTGGCTAGGTCTAGATAAACTTGCCTAAGCTATGAATCGCCCAAAGAAGTCATATGAAATCTGAACAGACCAAGTTAATGTCTAAGGTACTAGAACCATAGTAATACAGTATTACCTTCAAGCTAAGTATTACACTAAGCTTCCTGTAGAAGGTTAGGGCTGACCGCTCAGGAGCATGTCTGATTAGTAGCAGCCCTACAGTCTTTCTAAGCGAGGGAGCTGAATAGTTGGTCGCCTTCAACCTTAGTATTCGCTTATGAGCTATCATTTTCCTAGCATTCAGAGTATTGCTTAAGCTACTCCATACCTTGCCCTATTCTGTCTAGACCGTTAGAGATTATAATCACTGCCAGGATACTATGATTGGGTATAGGCACAGGGGATGTGCCCGTTGGCATCTACATAGACTATTCTAGAGGCGAGCAGTGGTCGTGTTAGGCCTAAAGAGTTAGATACACTTTTTGAGTGGCTAGATTGAGTCTTGAGTATAGCACATCACTTGCGATTACACCCTCCCCACCTAGGATAGCCTTCCATTGACAAAATTCAGTGCTTCTAACTGTGTCATCGCCTACGGGGCTATTGATCACTTAGAGGAGCTATTTGATGTTGCTCAGAGGAGCTATATGATGTTGCTCAGAGGAGCTATGTGATGTCCAACGGGACCACACTTAGGCCTAGGCCATATTTACGTCCATCCATGTATGGACCTCTTTTTATGTTGTACAGAAATTACAGATCCTCTATCAAGCCTTGTGTGCCCAGGTTGCAGTTACAGGAGACCAGAGGGCTCAGACACAGTTACAGGAGCCCAGCGGGCTCAGTTGCATACTCAAAAGCCGGGTAGGTTGGATATAGTTACCAGTAGAATCATAAGGACCTTGTTAGGGGTATATAGATTGGATTGTACTTGTCAGGGCTTATGGGAGCCCCGGTAGGTTATTTCTGTGTTGCTTGCACCTTCCAGACTTATGGGGACCAGGTCAGTCTCTTTCTTGTATATTTTCTTACTAGTTATAAATTATGAATGTATAGTGGTACAGTTTCAGCTCTTACTAGTGTAGTGATGTATTAAATGCAGGTTATGGATAAGGAAGCTTACAGGTTAACTACTATCCCTTCTTGCTTTTCACTTTCAGCTCTTTATGAACTTCTATTCAGTCTTATTTGCCGTCTTGCATATTCGGTGCATATAGTACTGATGCCCAACTATGGAGCGCTGCGTACTTTACTGCAGGTTTAGACAGACAGATAGCGGGATCTCCTAGAAGCTATTCAGAGTCAGCATATTGGCCAGCTCCTTTCATTTGGAGTTACCAGGTTGTAGAGGTTTATCTGCCTTTTATTTGCATAGCATTTGGGTAGGTCGGGGCCCTGTCACAACTAATATTTCCACTCTTAGAGGCTTGCAGACTACAGTCTTTAGTTAGTTGTTCATGTTGGCCGTATGGGGCCTATGTGTCATGCCCCACCTTGGGAGGCATGGCCGGCACCTAGTGCCACGCTGAAATCTGACTGACCAGGCTAGGCTTATGTATTTCTGGTGCGTGTCTGCAACTCAATTCAAGAAAACAATGAGTTATATCTCGACTGTAAGCATAGCCTCCGACTGACAAGGCCATATAGCCACCTGTAAACGAAAACAACTAACCAACAACAAGCAATAGAAGGGAATCCTATGCAGGCCGACAAGGCCACCATGCTTGCTAGTTATAACTGAAATTAAAACCAAACAACTATAACTGTACTATAGCCGACAAGGCCACTATCTAATAGCTAAACAAGGCCCCACATGACCATTACACAAAATAAAACATATATAGGCCCCATACGGCCAACAACAAAATAACAACATGGAATATGTAAATATGCAAGCCTCTAGGAGTAGAATAATGGTCGAGACAGGGCCCTAACTTACCCATACTGTACAACATTCTAACTGATCAGCTCCGGAGGAGGGGAGCTAACTGTACTGCTGACTCTGGTTGAAAGTTAAGAAGGTCCTGATCCATTTCTATCCACACCTGCAGGCAAGTAATGCAGCACCCATGGATGGGCATCGGTACAATATGTACCAAATATGTAAAGCAGTAAGTAAACATGACTGAATAAAACTGAAATGAAACTGAAAGCAACTGAATGGAAGGGATAGAGATACTACTTGAGTAACATAAAAACCCGCTGCCTAATCTATCAGTAAATAGTGTAAACAAGAACCTTACTTGGCCCCCATAAGCCTGGAAGGTACAGTCAGCACAAAATAACCCACTCGGGGACCTCATAAGCCTTAGCGAGTACACAACAATCTATATACTCTTACAAGGTCAAAATGAGTCAACTAATAACTATAGCCAACCCACCTATTCCCTGGGTCTGGAATTGAGCTCGCTCGGCCTCTAAACTTTAGTTGTGTCTGAGTCTGGTGGACTCCTAATAAGTGCACCTCGGGAATTAGGCTCGATGGGGGTGTACTACCGATACGACATAGAAATAATAATCCAACTATGGAATGGACTATATAAGTTCCTCAGACCACATCTTCATCCCTCGCAGACAATATACTGCTCCTTAGAGTGACGTCATATAGCTCCTGGCGGGCAACGACACAACTAGTAACCCTGGGTTGGTCATGGAAGGCTATACGGTGCAAAGTCAATCCCAAACTAAACATAGAGTACTAGTCTCAACTAACAGCAACAACTATTTGCAACAATAATATTTTTATCTCTCTTACTAGGATTCAAACTACAGTACAATGCTATAGAAACTAACTTGCCGAAGTAATTCTCCTTAACATACCTCGATTGTCGTTTCTCAATTATCAGATGAGTTTCAACTTGTATACGTCAGCTCTTTTCAACTATAACCGTAATACTGGGTGAAATAGACTAATTTCAATACTAAATTCAGCGTAAAAATGATAATTCATAATACTAATAGAAACTATAATTCGACTACGTAAAATATGGCCAAAAACCTATAATTTCTTGAGGGTTTAGAAGGGAGAAATGCTTACTTAATGCCTGTGATCGTTTAGAAATCAGTTTGGACATATTCTGACAACTTTTTGCTCAGCAGAGTTACGATTTGTTGGGCGAATTTCAAGAAAATAACTCCTTAGTAATGCTCCCTATAGGCTTAGAACTCGATACCTAAAGTTAATTTGAATTTAGACCACGTTTAATAGCGTAATCGGGAGAAAATCAATTGAAATCTTCGTTTATATTCATGCTTGGCCGAGGGCATTTGTTTGTGAATTGATTTCAAATGAATAGAGGGCCTTATATACATATTAGGGTGGTGGCTGGGGGGCGCCTCGCGGTGCCCAGGGCACCAAACCAGGCCCGCTTCATGCCTCCCCTTGCGCTAGTGGGCCTGGCGCGCCACGCTGGTCGGTGTCCTGCCGGCTAGTGCATCGCGCTGGCCCTTCACGATCTCGCCTCGCCCGACCCTGCTTTCGAGGCTTCTCTACACACATCGTACTCTCTTTATTCATCACAAATCCACGCATACGCTTACTTTAACTTTCACGGGGTGTAACATCCTTCCCCCCTTAGGAACATTAATCCTCGAATGTCATTCCTGAACTTAAATGATTTAACTCTCTTAACCAAGATTTAGAAAAATTTCTGTAGAGTCTCTTCTTTAATATGGACTATCCGGAAACCTGAAACGCAGAAAAGTCCAACACAGGCGCCTCGCAGGACGCTATAACAACCATTACACAATAACAAGGGGTAGCTAACCAACAATACTGATAATATAAGCAGTAAAATAACAACTGAACAACGACCTCACCTTAACTACATAATATGGATCAATCCTGGAACAAGTGAGTATATCTAGATTTCATATCATCCTCAGCTTCCCAGGTCATCTCTTTTTTATTCCTGTTCCTCCATGACACTTTAACAGAGGTGACATCTTTTGTTCTCAACCTACGACCTGCCGATCTAATATAGCTACTGGAACCTCTTCATAGGATAACTCCTCAGTAACCTGGACGTCTTCGACTGGCACAATTCGGGATGGATCCCCTATACATTTCCGCAACATGGATACATGAAAAATTGGGTGAACAAATTCTAACTCCGGAGGTAAGTCTAACTCATAAGCCACTTGGCCTATTCTCCTGAGGATCCGATATGGGACAATAAACCTAGGGCTAAGCTTGCCCTTTTTCCAAACCTCATTACGCCCTTCATTGGTGAAACTTTCAAAAACACCCAATCACCAACACTGAATTCCAGGGCTCTACGCTGCACATCAGAGTAGGATTTCTAGCGACTCTGAGCTGTCAACAGGCACTCTTTGATAGTCTTTACTTTCTCCTCTAACTGGTGGATTATGTCTAGTCCAATGAACTCTGATTCTCCAACCTCGGACCAACCAACTGGGGACCTGCATTTCCGCCCATATAAGGCCTCACAAGGCGCCATCTGGATTGTCGAATGATAACTATTATTATAAGAAAATTCAATAAGGGGTAAATGCTCATCCCAACTGCCCCCGAAGTCTAACACACACGCCCGCATTATATCCCGAGTGTCTGAATTGTACGTTCTTCCTACCCGTCTGTTTGAGGATGGAATGCTGTACTCAGATTAACCTGTGTTCCCAAGCCCTTCTTATATGACTGCCAGAACCTAGCTGTGAATTGTGCCCCCCATAAGAAATGATAGATGTTGGGACACCATGTAATCAAACTATCTCTCTGATATATAATTCAACATAGTCCTCGGGTGAAAAAGTGGTCCAACGGGAAGAAAATGAGCTGACTTCGTCAATCTGTCGATAATCACCCAGATAGAATCAAATCTTCGCCTGGTACAGGGTAACCCTATCACAAAATCCATACCTATTGCTTCCTATTTCCACATAGGCACCGCTATCTCCTGTGTCAATCCGCCGGATTTTTGATGTTTTGCTTTTACCTGCTGGCAGTTGGGGCATTATGCCACAAATTCTGCTACACCTTTTTTCATTCCTGGCCACCAGTAAATCTCTTTTATGTCATGATACATCTTTGTTGAACCTGGGTGGAGAGAATAATGAGAAGAATGTACCTCCTCCATGATCTGCTGGTGAAATCCTACCACATCTGGAATGCAGAGGTGACCCCTACATCTCAAGACCTCGTCTTCGGTTACCTCAAAAGTTGATACTTCCCCTCGCTGAAGTTTATCTTTGAGTTTTAACAGGTAAGAATCTTCATACTTCCGCTCTTTTACTTCTACAAACAAGGATGATACTGTGGTATTCTGAATCACTGCCTCACTGTCTCCCGAGTCTACTTTCGGATGGCTAAACTGGCTAACAGGTGCAATTCTCAAGCCAGCTCCCGCTGTTCGGGCCTCAAATGTGCCAAAATTCCATAGATCTATGACTAAGGGCATCTTCTACGATATTAGTCTCCCCTGGATGATACAGAATGTTCATGTCGTAGTCTTTCAACAATTATAACCAACGACGTTGTCGTAGATTCAACTCTTTATGTGTAAAGATGTACTTGAGGCTCTTATGATCAGTAAAAATGTCCACGTGCACCCCATATAGGTAATATCTCCAGATTTTAAAGGCATGAACTACTGCCGCTAGCTCCAGGTCGTGAGTGGGATAGTTCATTTCATGCTTCCTCAACTACCTTGAAGCATAGGCAATTACCTTACTTTGTTGCATCAGAACACACCCTAACCCAATGCCCGAAGCATCACAATACACTGCATAACCCTCTAAACCTTTTGGCAAAGCTAACATTGGCATTGATGTCAATCTGTTTTTCAAATTTTGGAAACTCTGTTCACACACTTCCGTCCAATGAAATTTAGCTGCTTTCTGAGTTAACTTGGTCAAAGGCGCTGATAAAGTAGAAAACCCCTCTACAAATCTTTTGTAATACCAGGCTAACCCCAGGAAATTGCGCACCTCTGTTGGAGTTGTAGGCGTAATCCATGTCTTTACTGCCTCAATCTTCTGTGAATCTACCTGAGTACCAGCATCTGACACAATATGACCCAAAAAGGCTACCGAATTCAGTAAGAACTCGCATTTAGAATATTTGGCATACAATTGGCGATCCCTGAGAATCTGGAGAATTGTTCGCAAATGATCTCGGTGTTCTACTTCTAAGCGGGAATATACAAGAATTTCATCAATAAATACTATCACAAATAAATCCAGATATGACCTGAAGATACTGTTCATCAGATCCATGAACACTGTAGGAGCATTCGTCAACCCGAAGGAAATAACAGGAATTCAAAATGGCCATACCTAGTCCTGAAAGCCGTTTTCAGGATATCTCTCTCCCGAACCTGCACTTGGTGATACCCAGATCTTAAGTCAATTTTAGAGAAATACTTCGCCCCTTCTAGATGATCAAACAAGTCATCTATCCTAGGAAGCGGGTATTTGTTCTTGATAGTGACTTTATTTAGTTGCCGATAATCTATACACATGTAGAGGGAGCCATCCTTCTTTCATACAAATAGAAATGGCGCACCCCACGGTGAAGTACTCGGCCTGATAAAGCCCTTCCCTAACAAATATTTCAGTTATTCCTTCAATTCTCTAAGCTCAGCAGGAGCCATTCGGTACGGAGGGATGGATATAGGCTGAGTACCTAGTAATAGGTCGATAGAAAAATCGATTTCCCATTCTGGGGGAATACTAGTAAGTTCATCTGGGAACACATATGGAAATTCATTTACTACAGGAATGGATTGAAAAGTCGCGGATTCTTCTTGAACATCCTGAACCCTAACAATATTATAGATGCAACCCTTTGCTATCAACTTTCTCGCTCGAAGATAGGATATAAACCTACCTTTTGGCGTGGCTGCATTGCCTTTCCACTCTCGTATTACCTCCCCTATAAAGTGGAATCAGACAGTCTTGGTCCAACATTCTACATTGGTATAACATGGTGCTAGCCAATCAATACCCATAATTGCATCAAAATCGATCATTTCTAGTTCCACTAAATCTGCCGAAGTCTGGCGACCAACAACCTCTACCGTACAACCCTGGTAGATCCATTTAGCTATAATAGAGTCACCGATAGGCATGGACACTTAAAAGGGTCGCTGAAGTAATTCTGGTATTATACCGAACTTTTGGGCCACTAATGGTGTAACATAAGACAATGTGGAACCCAAGTCTCTCAAAACATAAACTGAATGAGAACAGATGTTCAGCATACCCATCACAACATCCGACGATGACTTTGACTCCTATAACCCGGTAAAGCATAAGTGCAATATGGACCGGTGCCTGAACTCGATGCCCCTGACCTGCCTCAGCCTCTGCCGGCTGAAGTTGAGGGTCTACGCCCTGTTGGAGGTGCTGGGGCACGTGACCCTACTGAAGATCTATCCTGTCAGTACAGGTCACTCTGACCCCTGGTTGGACAGTCTCTCATCATATGACCCTCTTGTCTGCAGGTTTAACACGCAGTAGAACCATACCTACATGCCCCAAGGTGACTTTGACTACAAATAAGGAAAGGTGGCACAGTGAGTCTACTCTACTCCGACCCTCTCTGCTGCTGCGAACCCGATGGTCGTAAGCTCTCATCGGGTCCTGACTGCCCCCCAATGACCCGGTCTACCACTCTGCTCCTGCTGTGGAGGTGGGGGTCTAGGTGGTCTGCCTGATATTCGTGCCTAGGTCCGCCTTGAGACTCTACCTGAGTGTCACTAGTTCTAGGGTTCTGCTCCTGACTTGCCCTCTCTACCTCCCATTGTCGCTGCCTGATCCCCTTAATACTTTGAGAAAATTCCTGAATATGGGCGATATCCATGTCCTCCAGCAGAGTAGCTATAACACAAGTCTCCACGCACTCTAGAAGCAACCCCATAATGAACCTGTGCACCCTAGCTAGCATAGTGTCTATGAAAGTCGGTGCTTATCGAGCCAAGGAGTTAAATCTCATAGCATACTCCCGAACACTCCTCGAACCCTTCTCTATACGGAAAACTTATCTACCCCAGCCTGTTGGATTTCTCGCAGCAAATACTGGTCCAAGAAGGCCTCTAAAAAGCTGGGCCAAGTCGGAGAGCGAACATCTCTACCTCGGGACCTCTCCTAACTCTCGTACCATAACACTGCTATGTCCCGCAATCGAAATACCGCTAACTCAACAGACTCCACAGGTGTGGTATGCATTACCTTAAAGATCCGCTGCAACTGGTCCCAAAATGTCCTGAGGGTCCTCATCTCGATCCGTCCTTGTGAAATGTGGAGGACTCAAAGCGAGGAACTCTCGGACCCTCAAACTACTAGGCCCTCCTGAAGATTCAACAACAAGGGGTACCACTAGCTAACGCTGCACAACCATCATCTAATCTAGCATAAAGACATCGCTCCCGACCTCCTGGTCTGATGGTATCGGTATAGAAGCTACTGGAGGTGGTGCCGCCACATCTGCCGCTCTGGACGGCTGCTAGCGTGGTGGATAGTGCTGGGGAGACCGAGATGAAGTCTCCCTATCGCCCTTAGATCGGGATGACTCTGACTGGGGTACCCTGCTAGTGCCTTCTCCTGCTGTAACGTCTAACTTCCTGCCAGTCGTGGTCTATCGCATGTCCGACATTTCTCTGTAGACAAGCAGATTGTAGTAAGCTTAGGGACTTAACCCTATACAGCACAACTCTATGGCATGACTGGAATAAGAAAGAAATGTAACCACCCTAACATGCCTCGCAGCCTCCTATCTATAGAATGTGGTGCACAACACATCCAAAGGCAAGACTCTACTTGGCACGGCTTGGAGACTCCTTGGGATATGACCTGCTCTGATACCAAGTTTTTCACACCCCACCTTGGGAGGCATGACTTGCACCTAGTACAACGCTATAATTTGACTGACCTGGCTAGGATTATGCACGTCTGCTGCATACCTGCAACTCAATTCAAGAAAAAAATAGCTATATCTCGGCTGTAAGCACAGCCTCCGGCCGACAAGGCCATATAGCCAACTATAAATGAAAACAGCTAACCAACAACAAGCAATAGAAGAGAATCCTATACGGGCTGACAAGGCCACCATTCTATCTAGATATAACTAAAATGAAAACAAGACAACTATAACTATACTATAGCCGACAAAGCCACCATCTAACAGCTAAACAAGGTCCCACACGACCACCACACAAAATAAAACATATATATGCTCCACACGACCAATAATAAATTAACCACAGGGAATCTGTAAATCTGCAAGCCTCTAGGAGTAGAATAATGGTCGATACAGAGCCCCAACCTACCCATACTGTACAACCAAAAGAGCAAACCTTCTAACTGATCAGCTCCGGAGGATGGGAGCTAACTGTACTGCTGACTCTGGCTAAAAGCCAAGAAGGTCTTGATCCGTGTCTATCTGCACCTACAGGCGACTAATGCAGCGCCCCAAGGATGGGCATCAGTATAATATGTACTGAATATGTAAGGCAGTAAGTAAACATGACTGAATAAAATTGAAATGAAACTAAAAGCAACTGAATGGAAGGGATAGAGATACTACTTGAGTAACTTAATAGCTTGCTGCCTAATCTATTAATAAATAGTGCAAACAAGAACCTTACCTGGACCCCATAAGCCCAAAAGGTACAATCATCATAGTATAACCCACTCGAGGCCCCCATAAGACCTGGTGAGTACACTCCAATCTATATACCCCTACAAGGTAAAAAAGAGTCAACTAATAACTAAAGCCAACCCACAATTCCCCTGGGTCTGCAACTGAGCCTGCTCGACCCCTAAACTATAGCTATGTCTGAGTCCGATGGACTCCTGATAATTGCACCATGATCACCAGGCTCGACGGGGGTGTACTGCCGATAAGACGTGGAAATAATAGTCCATCCATGGAATGGACTGTATAAGGTCCTCGTACCTCATCTTCATCCCTCGCAGACGGCATAACGTTCCTTCGAGCGACGTCATATAGCCCCTGGTGGGCAACGACACAACTAGTAATCGTGGGTTAGTCATGGAAGGCTATACGGGGCAAAGTCAATCCCAATCTAAACATAGAGTACTGGTCTCAGCTAACAGCAATAACTATTTGCAACAATAATATTTCTGGCTCTCTTACTAGGATTCAAATTGTAGTACAATGCTATAGAAACTAAATTGTCGAAGGAATTCGCCTTAACATACCTCGATTGTCATTTCTAGATTATCTTACGAGTTCTAACTTGTATTGATCATCTCTTTTCAACTATAATTGTAATACTAGGAGAAAGAGACTAATTTCAATACCAAATTTGGCTTTAAAATGATATTTCATAATACTAATAGAAACTATAATTTGACTACGTAAAATACAGCCGAAAACCTATAATTTCTCGAGGGTTCAAGGGAGAAATGCTTACTTGATGCCTGTGATCGTTTACGAATAAGTTTGGAGCAATTCTGAAAACTTTTGCTCGACATGCTGGGTTAATTTCAAGAAAATAACTCCGTAGTAATGCTCCCTGTAGGCTTAGAACTCAATACCTGAAGTTAATTTGAATTTTGACCACGTTTAATAGCGTAATCAGACAAAAATCAATTGAAATCTTCGTTTATATTCATGTCTAGCCGAGGGCATTTGTTTGTGAATTTATTTCAAATGAATAGAGGGCCTTATAT
>JACEIK010007168.1:38457-49180 GCA_018107945.1 Datura stramonium
CGTGAATTCCGTACAAAAAAAATTGCCTACCCTACAATATTTTACCTAAAGTTTAAAAATTTGTCTTCCCTAATTAAATCCCCCTCTGCCCCCTAAAAAAACCCAATAAAATCTTACCTTAAATTTAAACTACCCAAAAAAAAATTACGTTTTCTTTTACCTAAAATTTAAAACTTTTCTGTAAATTTTCCTTAAAAAAAACCTTATAAAATTTTATCTTAAATTTAAATTACCCTAAAGTTTTTTTTACCTAAAGTTAAGAATTTGTTTTCCGTAAATTTTTCTAAAGAAAAAGATTGCCTAAGCCATAATTCTTTTTAATTATGAATTATTCCGTTTTTATAAAAAAATTTATAATTGTATAATTTTATTTATCAAAATCTTCTTCATTTACAACTATGTTTCAAGACTTCTATTAAAAAATATCATATGATTAGAAGAACATAGTCGTGACTCATGAGCCATGAGCGTAATCTATCTATTTATACTATATTATGTTAAAAGAATGAAGGTTTTTGAAAATATTAATGTCATGCTCCATCTTGGGAGGCATGACTGACACCTAGTGTCATACTGTGATATGACTGACCTGGCAAGGCTTATGCACGTTTGGTGCCTGCCTGCAACTCATCTCAAGAAAACAATGAGCTATATCTCGATTGTAAACACAACCTCTGGCCGACAAGGCCTTATAGCCAGCCACCTGTAAAGAAAACAGCTAACCAGCAACAGGCAAATAAAGAAAATTCTATGCGGGCCGAAAAGACCACCATGATGTCTAGTTATATATGAAATGTAAATCAAGCACTAATCTATGCTAAGACCGACAAGGCTACTAACTAGCAGCTAAACAAGGCCCCACACGGCCAACAACAAACTATTCATAGGAAAACTGTAAATCTGCAAGCCTCTAGGAGTGGAATAATGATCAAGACAGGGCCCCGACCTATCCATAAGTTGTACAATAAAAAAAAGTAAACCTTCTAACTGTTAGCTTCGGAGGAAAGAAACCGACCACATTTCTAACTCTGGCTGAAAGCTAAGAAGGTCCTGATCCGTATCTATCCGCACCTGCAGGCAAGTAATGCAGCGCCCCAAGATGGGCGTTAGTACAATATGTATCGAATATATAAGGCAATAATTGAAAATAACTGAATAAAACTTAAGATGAAATTGAAAGTAACTAAGTGAAAGAGAGAGGTATAACCTAAATAACTTAACATCCTACTATCTAATCTAACAGTAAATAGTGCAAACAAGAACCTTACCTAGCCCTCATAAGCCGAAAGGTACAATCAACACAGAATACCCACTCGGGGTCCCCATAAGCCCCGACGAGCACACTTTAATCTCTATATATCCCTAACAAGGTTAAAATGAGTCAACTAATAAGCATAGACGTCCTACCAGTCCCCTGGGTCTGCAACTGAGCCCGTTTGGCCCCTGAACTATAGTTGTGTATGAGTCTGGTGGACTCCTGCTATCTGTACCCCGGGCACCAAGCTCGACGGGGGTGTGGTGCCGATATGACATAAAAATAGTCCAACCATGGATTGGACTGTATAAGGTCCTTGGACCTCATCTTCGTCCCTCGCGGACAGCATACCGCTCCTTGGAGCGACGTCATCTAGCCCCTGGCGGGCAACAACACAGCTAGTGACCTTGGGTTGGTCATGGAAGGCTATACAAGGCAAAGTCAATCCCAAACTAAATATAAGTACTAGTCTCAGCTAACAACAACAACTATTCATAATAATAAACTTCTTACTGGGATTCGAATTGTATTGCAATACTATAGAAACTAACTTGCCGAAGGAATTCGCCTTAACATACATCGATTGCCATTTCCCAATTATCTGGTGAGTTTCAACTTGTATTCGTCAGCTCTTTTCAACTATAATCGTAATACTGAAGAAAGAGACCAATTTCAACACCAAATTCGACTTAAAATGATAACTTTTAATATTAATACTGACTATAATTCAACTACGTAAAATACGGCCAAAAAACCTATAATTTCCCGAGGGTTCAGAAGGGAGAAATACTTATTTCATGCCTGTGATCGTTTAGGAATCAGTTTGGAGCAATTCTGACAATTTTTGCTCAGCAGGGTTACGATTTGTCAGGCGAATTTCGAGAAAATAACTTAGTGGTAATGCTCCCTCTGGGCTTAGAACTCAACATCTGAAGTTAATTTGAATTTGAATGGCGTTTGGTAGCGTAATTGGATGAAAAACTATTGAAAACCTCAAAATATATTCTCTTTGGCCAAGGGGAACTATTGAAATTGAAACGAGGGACCTTATATACATATTAGGGCGGTGGCAGGGGGCGCCAATAGTAGCCCCGCGTCGCGCTCCTCATAGCGCCAGTATGTTGGCACGTCGTGCTGGCCGGTGCCCTTCCAGCTGCACGTCGCGCTGGGCCTTCGCGGCCTAACCTCACCCGATCCTGCTTCCGAGGCTCTTCTACATGCGTTGTACTCTCTTTATTCATCAAGAATTCACGCGTACGCTTACTAATCGTTAACTTTTACGGGGTGTAACATCCTCCCTCTCCTTAGGATCAGTCATCCTTGAATGTCATTCTCAGGTTTAAAGGAGTTAACTTTCTTATCCAAGATTTAGAAAATTTTTAGAAGAGTTTCCTCTGTAACATGGACTATCCAAAAACCTAAAACGCAAAAAGGTCCAACACAGGCATCTTGCAGGACTCTATAACAACCATCACACCATAATGAGGGGTAGCTAAAAATAGTACTAATAGCATAAGAAGTAAAATAACAACTGAACAACAACCTTACCTTAACTGCATAAGCTGGATCAATCCTGGAATAGGTGAGGATATCTAGATTTCATATCATCCTCAGCTTCCCAGGTCATCTCTTCTTTATTCCTGTTCCTCCATAACACTTTAATAGGCGACATCTTTTGTTCTCAACCTATGAACCTACTGATCTAGTATGGCTACTGGAACCTCTTTGTAGGCTAACTCCTCAGTAAACTGGACATCCTCGATTGGCAAAACTCGGGACGGGTCCCTTATACACTTCTGCAGCATTGACACGTGAAAGACTGGGTGGACAGTTCTAACTCTGGAGGTAAGTCCAACTCATAAGCCACTTGGCCTATTCTCCGAAGGATCCGATATGGGCCGATAAATCTAGGGCTAAGTTTACCCTTCTTACCAAACCCCATTACACCCTTCATTGATGAAACTTTCAAAAATACCCAATCACCAACATTGAATTCCAAGGCTCTACGCCGCACATCAGAGTAGGATTTCTGGAGGCTCTGAGCTGTCAACAAGTGCTCTCTGATAAGTTTTACTTTCTCCTCTGACTGATGGATTATGTCTGGTCCAATTAACTCTGATTCTCCAACCTCAAACCAACCAACTAGGGACCCGCATTTTCGCCCATATAAGGCCTCATAAGGCGCCATCTGGATTGCAGTATGATAACTATTATTGTAAGCAAATTTAATAAGGGGTAAATGCTCATCCCAACTTCCTCTAAAGTCTAACACGCACGCTCGCAATATATCCTCGAGCATGTGAATTGTACGTTCTGTCTGCCCGTCTGTTTGAGGATGGAAGGTTGTACTCAGGTTAACCTATGTTCCCAAGCCTTTCTAAATGACTGCCAAAATTTGGCTGTAAATTGTGCCCCTATGTCAGAAATGATAGATTTCGGGACACCATGTAATTGAACTATTTCTCTGATATATAATTCAGCATAGTCCTCAACTGAGAAGGTGGTCCTGACGGGCAGAAAGTGAGCTAATTTCGTTAATATATAAACAATCACCCAGATAAAATCAAATCTGCCTAGTACGGGGTAACCCTGTCACAAAATCCATGTTAATCTCCTCCCATTTCCACATAAGCATCGCTATCTCCTATGTCAATCCGCCTGTTTTTAGATGTTCTGCTTTTACTTGCTGGCAGTTAGGGCATTGTGCTACAAATTCTGCTACACCCTTTTTCATTCCTAGCCACCAGTAAATCTCTTTTATGTCATGATACATCTTTGTTGAACTTGGGAGAAGAGAATAACGGGAATAATGTACCTCCGCCATGATCTGTTGGCGAGTCCTGCCACATCTTGAACGTAGAGGTGACCCCTCAATCTCAAGACCCCGTCTTCGGTTACTCGAAAGCTGATACTTCCCCTCACTGAACTTTATCTCTGAGTTGCACTAGGTTAGGATCTTTATATTGTCTCTCTTTTACCTCTACAACCATGAATGATACTGCGGTATTCTGAATCACTGCCCCACTCTCTCCCAAGTCTACTATTTAGACGGCTAAACTGGCTAACTGGTGCAATTCTCAGGTCAACTCCCGCTGGTCAGTCCTCAAGTGCGCTAAACTCCCCATTTATCTATGAATAAGGGCATCTGCTATGATATTAGCCTTCTCTGGATGATATGAAATATTCACTTCGTAGTCCTTCAATAATTCTAACTAGTGACGTTGCCGCAGATTCAACTCTTTCTGTGTAAAGATGTATTGGGGGCTCTTATGATCAGTAAAAAATGTCCACATGTACTCCATATAGGTAACGTCTCCAGATTTTTAAGGCGTGAAGTACTGTTGTTAACTCTAAGTCGTGAGTGTGATAGTTCTTTTTATGCTTCCTCAACTACCTTGAAGCATAGACAATTACCTCACCATGTTGTATCAGAACACACCCTATCCCAACGCTCAAAGCATCACAATACACTACATAACCTCTGAACCTTCTGGCAAAGCTAACACTGGTGCTGATGTTAATCTTTTTTTCAACTCCTAGAAACTCTGTTCACACACTTCAGTCCAGTGAAATTTAGCTACTTTCTGAGTTAACTTGGTCAGCGGTGTTGATAAAGTAGAAAACCCCTCTATAAATCTTCAGTTGGAGTTGTAGGTCTAGGCCATGTCTTTACTGCCTCAATCTTCTGTGATNTATTCTTGCCTAGATTTACTTTCTCAAGCTTTTATCTCTAGGCCATGTCTTTACTGCCTCAATCTTCTGTGATACCCAGATAACCCCAGGAAACTGCGTACCTCAGTTGGAGTTGTAGGTCTAGGCCATGTCTTTACTGCCTCAATCTTCTGTGAATCTACCTGAATACCGGCATCCGATACAATATGACCCAAAAAGGCTACCAAATTCAGTCAGAACTCACATTTAGAAAATTTTGCATACAACTGGCGATCCTTGAGAATCTAGAGCACCATCCTCAAATGACCTCGATGTTCTACTTCTGAGTAGGAATACACCATAATGTCATCGATGAATACTATCACAAGACAAATCCAGATACGACCTAGAGATGCTGTTCATCAGATCCATGAACACTACATGAGCATTCGTCAACCTGAAGGACATGACTAGGAATTCAAACTGTCCATACCTGGTCTTGAAAGCCGTCTTCGGGATATCTCTCTCCCGAACCCGAACCTGGTGGTACCTAGACCTTAAGTTGATCTTAGAGAAATACTTCACCCCTTGTAGCTGATCAAACAAGTCATGTATCTTGGGAAACAGGTATTTATTCTTAACAATGACTTTATTTAACTACCGGTAATCTATACACATGCAGAGGGAGCCATCTTTCTTTCTTAGAAACAGAACTGGCACCCCCTACGGTGAAGTACTCGGCCTAATAAAGCCTTTATCTAACAGGTCTTTCAGTTTTTCCTTCAATTCTCTGAGCTCAGCAGGAGCCATTCGGTGTGGAGGGATGGATATAGGCTGAGTACCTGATAATAGGTCGATAGCAAAATCGATTTTCCGTTCTGGGGGATACCAGAAAATTCACCTGGGAACACATCTGGAAATTCATTGACTACTGGAATGGACTGAAGAGTCGGGGATTCTGCTTGGACATAAACCTTTCTCGCCCAAAGATAGGATATAAACCTACCTTTTGGTGTGGTTGCTTTACCTTTCCACTCCTGTATTACCTCCCCTGAAAAGTGGAATCGGACAATCTTGGTCCGGCACTCTACATTGGCATAGCATGGCGCTAGCCAATCCATGACCATAATTGTATCAAAATCAATCATGTCTAGTTCTACTAAATCTATCAAAGTCTGGCGACCAACAACCTCTACCATATAACCCCGATAGATCCGTTTAGCTATAATGGAATCACCGATGGGCGTGAACACTGAAAAGGGTTGCTGAAGCAATTCTGGCGTTATACAAAATTTCCGGGCCACTAATGGTGTAACATAAGACAAGATGGAACCTGAGTCTATCAAAGTATAAACTGAATGAGAGCAGATTTCCAGTATACCTATCATAACATCCGGCGACGACTCTAACTCCTGTCGTCCCGATAAAGCATAAGTGTGATTCCGACTGGTGCCTGAACTCGATGCCCCTGACCTACCTCAGCCTCTGCCGGCTGGAGCTGAGGGCCTACACCTTGTTGGAGGTGCTGGGGAACATGACCCTATTGAAGATTTGTCCTATCAGTCCTGATCACTTTGACCCCTGGCTGGACAGTCCCTCATCAAGTGACCCTTTTGTCCACAGGTGTAACACACAGTAGAACCATACCTACATGCCCTAAGGGGATGTCGACTGGAAATAGGGAAAGGTGGAAAAGTAAGTCTACTCTGCTCTGACCCTCTCTACTGCTGTGAACCCAATGGTCGTGAGCTTTTGTCAGGTCCTGATTGCCCCCGAAGGCCAAGTCTACCACCCTGCTGCTACTGTGGAGGTGGGGGTCTGGGTGGTCTATCTGAAAGTCCTGGCCTGGATCCTCCCCGAGACTCTTCCTGAGTGTCACTAGGCCTAGCCCTACAGTGCTGCTCCTGACTTGTCCCTTTCTATCCCTCAGTGTCGCTGCCTGATCCCCTCAATATTCTGAGCAAATGCCTGAATATGGCCGATATCCATATCCTCTCGCAGAGTAGCCGTAACACAAGCCTCTACATACTCTAGAAGTAGCCTCATAATGAACTGGTGCACCCTGGTTGTCATAGTGTCTACGAAAGCTGGTGCATATTGGGCCAAGGAGTCAAATATCATAGCATACTCCCGAACACTCATCGAACCCTGCTCCAGATGCAGAAACTGATCTACTCGGGCCTATCGAATTTATCATGGCAAATAGTGGTCCAAGAAGACCTCTGAAAAGCTGGACCAAGTCTAGCGGGAACATCTCTACCTCGGGACCTCTCCCAACTCTCGTACCATAATACTGCTATGTCCCACAGTTGAAATACTGCTAATTCAACCGTCTCTGCAGGTGTGGCATGCATTACACTGAAGATTCTCTGCAACTGGTCCAAGAAGTCCTAAGGGTCCTCATCCCGATCCATCCCTGTGAAATGTGGGTGACTCAGAGTGAGAAACTCTCGGACCCTCGAACTACCATGTCCTCCCGAAGACTCAGCAACCACGGGTGCCACTAGCTGATGCTGCGCAACCATCATCTGAGCTAGCATAAAGACAACGCTCCTAACCTCCTGGTCTGATGGTATCGATATAGGAGCTATTGGAGGTAGGGCCGACACATCTACCACTTTGGACAGCTCTTGGCGTGGCGGAGAGTGCTGGGGAGACCGAGATGGAGTCTCCCTATTTCCCTCAGATCGAGTTGACTCTGACTAGGGCACCCTGTTAGTGCCTTCTCCTGTTGCGACGTCTAACTTCCTGCGATGGTCTGTTGCGTGTCCAACATTTTTCTATATACAAGCAGATTATAGTAAGCTTAGGGACTCAACCCTACACAACACAACTCTATAGCACAACTGGAAGAGAAAAAAGAGTGACCACCCTAACATGCCTCGTAGCCTCCTGTCTATAGAATTTGGTGCACAACACATACATAGACAAGAATATACTTGGCACGGCTTGCAGACTCCCTGGGATACTACCTGCTTTGATACCAAGTTTCTTACGCCCCACCTTAGGAGGCATGACTGACACCTAGTGCCATATTGGGATCTGACTGACCTGGCAAGCTTATGCACGTCTGGTGCGAGCCTGCAACTCGTCTCAAGAAACCAACGGGCTATAACTTCGTTGTAAATACAACCTCCGACTAACAAGGCCTTATAGCCACCTGTAAATAAAATAGCTAACCAGCAACAGAAAAATAAAGAAAATCCTATGCAGGCCAACAAGACCACCATGATGTCTAGTTATATCTGAAATGTAAATCAGACACTAATCTATGCTAAGGCCGACAAGGCCACTAACTAGCATCTAAAAAAGGTCCCACACGGCCAATAACAAACTATCCACAGGAAAACTATAAATCTGCAAGCCTCTAGGAGTGGAATAATGGTTGAGAAAGGGCCCCAACCTACGCATAAACTATACAATCAAAAAAGTAAACCTTCTAACTGTTAGCTCCGGAAGAAAGGAGCCGACCGCCCTGCTAACACTAGATGAAAGCTAATAAAGTCCTGATCCGTGTCTATCTGCACCTGCAAGCAAGTAATGCAGTGCCCTAAGATGGGTATCCATACAATATGCACCGAATATGTAAGGCAGTAACTAGAAATAACTGAACTAAAACTTAAGATGAAATAGAAAGTAACTGAGTGAAAGAGATAGAGGTATAACATGAATAACTTAATTTCCTGTTGTCTAATCTAACAGTAAATAGTGCAAACAAGAACCTTACCTGGCTCTATAAGCTGAAAGGTACAATCAGCACAGAATAACCCACTCGGGGCACCCATAAGCGTTGGTGAGCACACTTCAATCTCTATATACCCCTAACAAGGTTAAAATGAGTAAACTAATAATCATAGCCATCCTACCAGTCCACTAGGTCTACAACTGAGCCCGATCGGCCCCTGAACTATAGCTGTGTCTGAGTCTGGTGGACTCCTTCTATCTATACCCCAAGCACCAGGCTCGATGGGGGTATGGTGCCGATACGACATAAAAATAGTCCATCCATGGAATGGACTATATAAGGTCCTCGGACCTCATCTTTGTCCCTCGCGGACGACATATTGCTCCTTGGAGAGACGTCATCTAGCCCCTGACGGGCAACGATACAGCTAGTAACCCTGGGTTGGTCATGGAAGACTATATAGGGCAAAGTCAATTCCAAACTAAACATAAGTACTGGTCTCAGGTAACAACAATAGCTATTCACAATAATAAACTTCTGGCTCTCTTACTGAGATTCAAACTGTATTGCAGTACTATAGAAACTAACTTGCTGAAGGAATTCGCCTTAACATACCACGATTGTCGTTTCCCAATTATCTAGCGAGTTTCAACTTGTATTCGTTATCTCTTTTCAACTATAACCGTAATACTGGGAGAAAGAGACTAATTTCAATACCAAATTCGGCTTAAAATGATAACTTTTGATATTAATAGCGACTATAATTCAACAACGTAAAATACGACCAAAAACCTATAATATTTCAAGGGTTCAGAAGGGAGAGATTCTTATTTGATGCCTGTGATCGTTTAGAAATCAGTTTGGAACAATTCTGACAATTTTTGCTTGGCGGGGTTACGATTTGCCGGGCGAATTTTGAGAAAATAACTCCGTAGTAATGCCCCCTGCGGGCTTAGAACTCAATCTGAAGTTAATTTGAATTTAAATGTCCTTTGACAGCGTAATCGAATGAAAAACTATTGAAAACTTCAAAATATACTCTCTGGCCGAGAGGAAGTATTGAAAATGAATTGAAATTGAAAGGAGAGACCTTATATACATATTAGGGCGGTTGCAGGGGGCTCCCCGCGCCGCCTAAGGCGCTAGTAGCAGCCCTGCGTCGCGCCCCTCATAGCGCCAGTGNGATGGTTCGACAGGTTTCTTGTCCGGTCTTTTCCCGGGCCTTTTTCTAGCATGTATGGATTTCAAATACTCTTAACCAACACGCGAATAGGCCATCTATGTGTCGGAAATTTTACGGGGTGTAACAATCTCTTCATCATAAACGTTTCTTAAATGGTGAGCAACGTTAGGACTTACCTGTATTCCCTACTTGCTTAAACCTAGAGAATTAGAGATAAGGAAAAGAGAAGAACAACAAAGTTTTGAACTTTAGTTTCATTGAATAACTTGAGCTGCGGTCGCATGATAGTTAATTTAGAATAATTGGTAACGGTTAAACTGAAATCATTCAAGAGACCTAATTAATCCAGTAATTGAGTATAATCATCTAAGAGGGACGAATCAGTCGTTTGGATGAACCTATGTTATCAGTTCTACATGCTAAGTATTGGGATAGATCACTAGTGTAATAACCCAAAGTTGTTATGAATTCATCGGGAACACTTCCCTAGTAAATTGTATAAACTTGATCACAATACCAACTGTCCACATTCTTACTAAATTATTTCTTTAAACCCCCCATTAGGAAATAACTGAACTAAAAGCATAAATAGTAGCGTTACTCTACATCTTGAACATATTTCCTGTGAGATCGACCCCAATCTTTGTTGGGTTCTTTATTGACAACGTCCGCATTATACTTCTCCAGGAGTGTAATTTGAGCATTATTATATACACAATTCTTTTGCATATTAAAATCTGATGTAAAGATTATCAAATAGTCACATTCAAGGAGTAATTAACACTATGAATAATTTTGGTAAGCAATTTATAACAATCCTTACCAAATTTAGGAGATTTTTTAAAAGTATTATGCTTTGACTATAATGGAAATATTCTCTATATGTTATAAACATATTTGTATTATAGTGAATATCTATCAAGGTATTTGTATTATAGTGGGTACATGT
>JACEIK010007168.1:52492-67071 GCA_018107945.1 Datura stramonium
GTTTAGTGTACATGCATTGCGTGTGTCTCTCCATCAATATATTAAATTCAACATGTACAACAAATAAAATTATTAAAAAATAACAATTGACATTAAAATAAATGTGACGAATAATATAAATAATATTATATCTCCAATTGTTACTATTATTTATTTATTTTTGCGAATTTATATCATTAGATCGATGTCTAGTGGCCATTTATTAATAAATTTAATGCAAATCTTCAATAGGGATAAGTACAAGAAAGGGAGGCTACGCCTTACCTCACCATTCCTAGTAAAGTAACGAACCTCTACTAACTAATAAGCATGAAGAAAATAAGAGTTAGAGAGAAGTAGGTATTCTATGATCATCATAGAGTTTATAATACAATCTATGATGATACTACAAATGAGGATGCTTAAGTAATGCAAGAATATGAACACCAAGAAGAAATTTGAGTTATCAACCTCAAACTTTATTTTACAAATGTATGAACTAAAAAAGATAGATTGTCCATCTAAAGTAACCTGAAGAATTTTTCTCTTGTCTTCTTCCTCAAAATCTGTCTAACAATATTCGATAGTTCGTCACTTCTTCTTGGAATTATTGGATATTATTAAAGTTATTGACATTTTCATATGATTTTAGTTTTTCAGTCACATCAGTAGGTGTCTTGGGATAAATTTCTCAGTCACTTTACCATCCCACTATTCTTTCTTCCATGCGTCTTTTTGTAATTGCATTGTTGCCTAGGAGAAATATCTGTATCCCTAGATGCATTTACAAAATAATGATTCAACATATCCTCTACCTTACCTTACTCAAAGATATCCTTATCTTATGAGTTGAAGAAATCTATTTGGAGAGAATGTACTATTACCACCAACTTGTAGCTGTTTGTTAGTGTTAATAGGTATAAGATAAATAAACTTTTCAACATGAAAACTCACTAATAAATAAAGAAGCTCCTTATCATTAACATAAAATTTTTGTATATTAGAATCTGTTAAAATCAATTATTGCTCAAGCTATAATAGAGATGAAGCATTGGCAATGTCACTAGTCTTTGGTACAAAAGCTAATGTTTTTGGGACTTAATTTGCTTCACATATGAGGAGATGTAACTTTCTCATCCTTTATCTCCACTATGATAGCCCATCAATTTTCATTTATGATATCTCTTTACCCACTAAAAGTGATAATAGAATTAGTTTTAACTAAGTCATGAATATCGATTAAGTTAATCATCTCAGTATTACCAAATTCTTTATCCATCAAAGGATATTTAATTTCACTTCTATATGGATCATGCATGTTCTCCATCAATTAAATACAAGTTGGGCTCACAATTTGAGAATTTTCAATTGAGTCATCAATTGCACTTTGTTTCCTATAAATATCAACTGTTGACAACTCCGTTGTACCATCAATAAATTAAGCATGTTAATAATTAGTTCCACCAGTAGTAACCTCTGTCATACTCTTTGGATTATAGGCAACATCATTACCTTATCCAGATGAATCATCTATAAATACATTCCTAGTGACACTTAGATAATTCTCACTTTCTTTCTCATTCATATCCTTTTCATTTTGTTGCACGAACATTGTTTGGACATTTTTCTCATTCTCAGGTTGTTTAGGATCCCTGTCGTCAATCATAGTTGGATAGATTGATCAAGAGCAGTCTGCTCTATGTTTAAGGTCACATCTTGATGAGTTTGAGCTTGTCGCTAAATGAAAATATCAGTTATATCAGATTCTTTGCGAGATAATGCATCATATGTATTTTTTGATTATTTGTTGCACGATCTTTGGACTCTTATTAATTGAAGATTCAATCCTTATACCTCCAAGGTTATTTCTCATCACAACAATCGACTCTCGCTCCATATTATCTTTAGTAACCTTGTCTTTACCTTTGAGAGTATTTTTTTTTATCAAACCCTCGGCAAAATCATTAGTTGTATTTTAAATTTGTTTAACATTAACAATAGGTTTTGAATTTAAAATTTGGCCTTGTTCATCAACAACTTTTCCAACAATAACTATAGCCAACTGATCACATTGGAAATTCCGTATAGCTTTAGAAGATACACTATGTTCTCTAGCATTTGTAGCACCAAATTTCTCATCAACTTGTCCAAAAATAACTATAGCCAATTGATCACATTGGAAATCCCGTATAGCTTTAGAAGATACACTATGTTCTCTAGCATTTGTAGCATCAGATTTCTCATTTCCTTGAGGTATTTCAATTAGAACTTAGGATTTATGCAAAATTCGATCACCACTCGTTGTAGTTTTTTTCATGATTGCATTATTTTTTTGAAGCATCCTACCATGTTCTTCCAAATTTTTTTAAACCTGTGTAGAACCTCCATTAATAGATAAATTTTCTTTATCGCTATCAGATTGTGTGTTTTGGTTATTCCTAATAG
Source organism: Datura stramonium (assembly GCA_018107945.1). Taxonomy (NCBI): domain Eukaryota; kingdom Viridiplantae; phylum Streptophyta; class Magnoliopsida; order Solanales; family Solanaceae; genus Datura; species Datura stramonium. Next base: position 54,917 of record JACEIK010007168.1, read on the forward strand.
CATCAACAGCTTTATTTACAACCTACACATCAGTAGAACAAGTTGTTGCACAAACTTTTAGGCCACATTTAGCATTCAAGAGATCTCTGAGATTTCGTTGATGTTTTCTCCTTGAAATTTTTTGTTCATCAATAACATCTTATATTGCCTTCCTGAGTGAGTCGATAAGTGCGAAGGGAAAGTAGTAATAAGTTATAAATAATCAATGGATTCATGATAAAGTAAAATCTAATAGCATCATCATGACCTTGATATGTACAATGTCGATAATATTTTGAAAGATAATCATACTTGTTTTTTGCCAAACAAATTAAGTTTTCCATTATTCTCGTCAACACAAGAAATCCTTATTGCTAAGTCGTAGAATTACAACATAATTTTCCACAAAAGCATAAAATTTTAAAGTTCTTAATGCACTTTCTAGATCGAGTTATGATATTATTTTAATGAGTTTCAGGTAAATGAACTCAAATACCAAAATTGGAGAGAAAATAAAAAATATGGAGAAGAAGTGCAAAAGATACAATTAAAGGAAAAAAATCTCATTCTGTGGTCCGCAGAAAGTCCATATTCACCACAAAAGTCGACAAAAAATCAAGACATAAAAAAGTGCATTTTGCGGTGTCATTCTGTGGTCGTAGATTCATTTTGCTACCTGTAAATCAGTCAGCGGTCAAAAGCAAGAATAAAAGTTAAGGTCTATATTGCGGACGACAGATGAGTTCTTTGATTTCATTGTGCGGCCGCAAAAATTGACAAATGACCTGGAGTACAAATTGAAGATCCACTCTGCAGTCCGCTGTCCAAAAATACAAACTGTAGATCAGTTTTGCGGTCCTTTCTGCCACCGCAGAGTAGGAATATGGTGACATTTTTTAATTCTTTTATTCCAAACTTTGAGCCTTTAAAAGGCATTTTAGCTTTTTTGTGGATATTATATATTAGAATATAGTAAATTTAGAGAAAAAGTGAGAAATAAGAGTTGTGCATATCCGTAAAGACAAAGTTCACGAATTTATTGCCAAAAAGAAAATAAAAGAAATCTTTCACCAATTTCTTGTGTGAAGATTGTGTCATTCTTTTAGTGATTGTAAGTATTAATGTCTCTATCTCTTTACTATTTTTTCACATTTGTTGATATAATGAGTGTTTAAGTTGCATCTAAGGTTGTGATTCCTAATGTGGAGGTTATGTGTTGGGTCTTCTAAATATAGTACTTTTCTAGATAATTATTGTATGGTTACTGTTTATCTGTCACTTTAATGATTTTGGTGGTTTCAAACATCAAGGTGTGCTTTATTCTTAACTTGCTTGAGTAAATAAGATTAGATTAGGAAAAAAGATAAATAGGGATTTGAGGCTCTCAACCTTCATCTAATGACTTGAGCTGTTGCAAGTATAATTAATCTGTAACATTCAATGAGGATTTGTTAGTATACACTCAAGGGTCGAAAGGACTTGATGTGATATTCCTCTAATTGGGTCGAAAGACTTTAGAGTAACCTAAGACTCATTGCTTAAGAATATGCATTTCTACTAGTTATGTCTATAAGTTAGACCCATTTGCATTACTCCTCATTTGAAAGCACAACTTTGGCTAATTTCTCTTGATTAGTACAACTTAGTAAAAATATTGTATAAATTAATAGTTTAAATAAAAACCCCTTTCTCCCTTTTCAGAAATCAACATTTCAAGTTGAGTGTTACACTTTACTTGTAATTTCCCTCTTGTATTCCATATGGAATATGAATTTCAACCTAGTTGGGTTCTATATATGATATGATTACCGTTTTATACCATCTTATGGTGTAATTTGGACAACATCAAATTTTAGCACTGTTGCCAAGGAATACATTTTAGAAATTACTATTTAGTGTAAAATTCTACTTCTAGTCTTTATTTTTCATTTTTTTTATATTGTTCTATTGCCATGGGTGACATGGATGAAGAGGCAGGTGTCAAGAATTTGGCACAAGCCGGCTTCGCTAGTACGATTCGACTTTCACCTATAGTCGAAAATACAAACTTCAATGTGACCAGCACCATGTTGCATTTGCTTAGCATGATGGGTCTATTTGGGGGCCTAGCCCATAAGGATCCGAATAGGCCTATAATATTGCTAACTTCCCCCAAGAATATATCTGTTGAGGATTTTTTTCTTTTCTCTTATGGGAGAAGCTACTATTTGTTGGTAGAGTTGCTGGAGTGTTTCAATTACATCATGGGACGAAAGCATTTTTAGAAAGTTCCTTTCCTCCCTTTTGGATGATTCAACTCTGGGATGAAATTATCAATTTTAGGCAATTTTCCTCAGAAGCTCTTCATGAGACATAGTTGCGGTACAAGAAAAAGCTTAAACAATGGCCAAACCGTGGTTTGCCTAATACAATTCTCCTCCAGATTTTCTATAGGTCACTTGATATGGTATACAAGTCGGTGGCTAAGAATGTGGTCGAAGGATCCCTCATGGATTAATCTTTTGAGGTGGTTGGTGGTTTGCTTGACCGTTTGACAAAATATAACCGAGCTTGACACACTCAAGACTCAGAGGTGGTTAGTGGAGGATCTTTAAAGGGGTTATCAAAGGAAGCTATTAAAAAAGAGGAATAAAAAGATAAAACTATGGCACAATTGATGACACAAATGGCGGTACTCACCAAACTTGTTATGGGGGGCACCACTAGAAATGTGAACTCAATTGGGTCAAATGATATGAGGCCTAGAAATAAATAGTGCTATCATTCCCGACCAAACTACCAAGGATCCAATCAAGGAATTTTGCGGCAAGGTCAAGGGAATCAAGGTTGGAAAAAGGAGAAAAATCACCAAAGCAACGCAAATTGGAGAGATAATAACCATGTTTGTTTCAAATGGAGAGACAATAATCAAAGTGGCTCGAATTGGAGAGATAATACCAATCGTGGTCCCGAATGGAGAGATGAAATTTAAAATAATTGGAAATAAGGCTATAACAATAGTAGTTCTAATGCATATATTCCCCTAGGAATAGTCAACAACTCTCAAGCCAACCGTCTACTAATGACCCTGCAAGCTCAAAGGTAGAAGAAATTCTTGCAAGAGTGTTGAAGAAGAATGAGTCGACCGACTCCGATATCAAAGAAGTTAAAAATGGGCTTTCTAATATGAGTTAATTGGTCAACTCTCATTCAATGTCTATCAAGAAACTTGAGACACAAATTGGTCTAATCTCGGGTACACTAAATTAAAGACAATCAGACACTCTTCCAAATGACACTATAGCATGACAAATGACAATGGGGGCAATCCCTATTGCATGGACATCACTACTGGAGTGGTAAGGTAGTAGGGAGAGATGAGGAAGAAGCGAAGCATGCTAGAGCCAATGAGATTGTGAATGGTGTATCAACCGAAAGGGGGAAAACTTATATGGAAAAACCAATTCCTATTGAGAAAAGTGCAATTCCTCCAATCTAAAAGGAATTAGTTGCATTAGATCTAAGCAAGGAGGGAGAAGTCCCTAAAGTTATTTTGCCAGCTCCTAAATTTCCTCCTCATTTTTTCCAAAGATTTAAGAAGAAAGTTAACGAGGGAAACTTTTGCAAATTTTGTCCATGCTTAAGAAATTGTTGGTGAACATTCCCTTGATCGATGCTCTTAACCAAATTCCCCGTTATGCTAAATTCATGGAAGATCTTATCACCAAGAAAAAAGCCTTGAACTTTGACACTACGGAAGCCACACACTATTGTAGTGCGATTGTCACAAGCACATTGGTGAAAACGAAGGAAGATCCAGGAGCTTTTACTATTCCATGAACCATTGGATTATATCAATTTGTCAAGGCTCTTTGTGATCTTGAAGCTAGCTTAAATCTTATGCTGCTTGATATTTATAAGAAGTTGGGTCTTGGTGCTCTGAGACCCACCACTATGAGGTTGCTTATGAGGGATACAACCATAAAAAGGCTTGTTGATATTCTCCATGATGTTCCTGTCAAGGTGGATCGATTTATTTTTCCCTTCGACTTTGTAATCTTGGATTATGAAGTTGACTTTAAAATCTCAATTATTTTGGGAGACCATTCTTGGACATGGTAAGAGCATTGATGGATGTGGAAATTGGGGAATATTAAGTTCCGTATAAATGATGATGAGATAATTTTTCATATTTTCAAGTTAATAATGCAATCAAGGGACATGAGTGTGATTTTGGTGATTGATACTATTGATGAAGCCATGGAAGAAAGCACAGAAAGTGAGCATGTAGGGGAGGCTTTGGTGGCAATCCTCATGAATTTTGATGTGAATGAAACTGATGACTTTGAAGAAGTGGTGAATTCGCTTGTGGGGGTGAGATCATATTCTTTTACTCCAAAGAAGCTTAATCTTGACTTATTGAATAAAGAGAATCCTCCCACAATACCGTCAACTATTGAACCTCCCATATTGGAGATGAAGCCTCTTCTTTACTCATCTAATTATGAATATCTTGGTCCAAATGAGACATTTTTGGTTATCATATTGACGGGTCTTCTTAAAGAGCAAATGAAAGAATTGTTATCAGTTTTAAGAAGGTACAAAAGAGCCATTAGCTGGTCCATTGTAGATATTATTGGGATACCTCCAGGTATATACATGAACAATATCCAACTTGAAGATGAGTTCACTCCTGCTATTGTGCATTAATATCGATTGAATCCTCCCATTCAAGAGGTTGTTAAAAAGGAGATTATAAAGTGGTTGGATGACGATGTTGTATATCCCATATCAAATAGAACATGGTTGAGCCTCATTAAATGTGTTTCAAAGAAAGGTGGCGTGACCATGGTTCCAAACTCCAAGAGTGAATTGATTTGAATGGGAACCATTACCAATTGTAGGGTATGTATAGACTATCGCAAACTAAATTACTGGACCAATAAAGATCATTTCCAATGCCTTTCATGGATCAAATGCTGGATAGACTTGCAAGAAGAGCTTATTATTACTTCTTGGATGGGTACTCAGGATACAACCAAATGATGATTGCACCTGAGGGCCACTAAAAAACCACTTTCACATGTCCTCATTGATCTTTACTTTGAAGAGAATGTTTTTTGGATTGTTGATCACCTAACACATGAGAGTTATTCCGGCTATAAGTTGAGCTCGGAATAGGATGATCTATGGAGTATGATTCCTTTCTATTGTACCATCAATATGAGGCATATATCAATAGTTTTTATAATATGCCAAAGCCTTTCTAGGATTGCGATGAGTCCCTCAATAAAATTGAGTTCCTGCGAGTACGAATAGCTTGAGATCCGAGAGTTGTTCCGACAAGGCTTGTGTTTGGCCATTATTACCTATAGATGTTCATACATGTTTGTGCTATATTATTTATGTGTGGATTGACATACTTGGATTTGAATTGGAATTATGAGCTGAGCAAAGTTGTGCTCTACCTGGTTGTTGGAAATTCTGTGTGCAATTCAGATATGGAATTTTGGGTTATCGTTGTCACCTCATAGGTTGGATTTTGATTAGTTGATATTCCCTTATCCTTGTAGCTCTCACTCTATATTTCATTTCATCTTTCTGTTGTTTTGTATACCTAAATTCTTACTTTTCTATCATCTTACATACTCGGTATATTGTTGTACTGATGCCGTAGTTGGGGTGTTGCATTCATGTCTATAGGTATTGACCACCAGGAAGATAGAGATCCTCTCTGTTGAGTTGATTCCCTGGTGATTGGTAAGCTCCAATTTGTCCGAATGACCTCTTTTGGAGGATTTTGGTGTTGTGTACATATTAGGTAGGTGGGGTGGGTAGGTTGGAGCCCTGTCTCGATTAGTTATTAATGTGTTGAACTCTGTAGAGACTCACAGACCTATCCTGTTGGGTTGTGTCCTGGTAGTAGGCTTTGTTGGCCCTTCTTGTATATGACTTTGATTAGGTAGGCCTTGTTGGCTATTTATATCTTATAGTGTTGTCTTGTTAGTCTATTTCTATTGCTATACTATTGTGATTAAGTTGTCTTTTCATTGTTTTGATGTCAGGCCTTATCGGCTTTGGCTAGTTATTGACAAATTATGGAAGGGTTCTCTTAGTCAGGTGGGACACCGAGTGCCGATCATGCCTCCTTGATTTTTGGATGTGACAAACTTGGTATCAGAACATGTTATGTCCCAGGGAGTCTGTGAGCCATGTCTAGTATAGTCTTATTTATGTGTGCATTTCACAGTATATCTATAAACAGGAGGCTACAAGATATCTAGAAATTTACCCTTCTTTCTAATCAAAATCGTATGGTGAGTCTGGAGTTATAGGATTTGGGTCTAGACTTACATTATTTATAGGTCGTGTAGCCATGTACTTAGTTAAGACTTGAAAATGTAGCTATTACTTTAGTTTGTATGGCATGAGTAGAAAGGACTAGATTACTTACCGGTGTTGCCTGCGTCATCTAAAACTTGTCTTATTATTTTGTCATTAAGTTTTAGGAAGTATGAAGGTTGTGGAAATGATATTAGGCCTTGACTAGGAGAAAACCTCTTTTAAAGCTTTAAAATCCTGCTCGTGAGTTGTGTGATCTCTGTTTATCAATTTTATGCCTCTTAATACATTTTTAGTTTGACACTACATAATAAGCCCTTGGCCTTTCTTAAACTGTCTCTGAACCAATCCATCCCTTTAAATCACTTTATTATATATGAGGCTTAATGCCTAAGTTGGGGGTGGTACAAGCTCTAGGAGAGAAAAGAGATGTATGGTGGTAGATAGAAGAGCTCCTTCCTTAGAATAATTAAAAAAAAGGAATAAAGTATGTAATATATAAGAAGGAAGGAGGAATAAAGAATGAAAGAAAGGAAATTCGATATGACTAAAGAAAAGGAGTAGAATGAGAAAGAAAGAGGAAGAGAAAAGAATGTAATAGTGTTTAGGGAAGGCTCAGTCACTTGCACCTAAATGAATATCTTACCAGTCTGAATCCTACATTACAAGCCTGAAAAATCATTGGAGATTCACAAACCTAACTTTTATTGAACACTAGTGATATAAGATAAGGGCAAGCCTATGACATAATGTTTGCAATACTTGGCACTCTTTGTGAGTGTGAGTGATTTTATTCTTATCATTTTCGGTTTGAATTGTTATTTAAGTAAGAATGAGAATTTCTTTTGTTGTGAGGGCACATGAGCTACATTCTAGCAGTACATATCGAACTCTTGAATTGTGATACTTGTGTACATCAGTGATCTAGTAACAGTTAGTCATTAACTGAGACTTACATTTCTAGAACCAGTTGTTTGATTGCTTTGGCGCACTTATTAGTATTTTAAGAGAGGGGAGAAATAGATTGATTATAGCCACATGCTTATAGATTTACAAGTAGAACAATAGTCATTAATGCTTTGTTAATAGATCTTGATTGATGATTTTTTTTACTTGAGGACAAGTAAAAGTTTAAGTTGTGGGTGTTGATAAGCTGTAAAATTATGACTTAATTTACACCAAAAACATACAATTCTTTAGTCTAATGCACTTTCTAGACAGAGTTATGATATTATTTCAAATTTTTTAGATGGATGAAGTCAAATGTCAATATTGGAGAGAAGAGGGCAAAAGCTAGAGAAGAAGTGCAAAAGATGCAGCTGAAGGCAAAAAACTCATTTTGTCATCTGTAGAAAGGCCACATCCATAAGAGAAGTCAATTAAAAATCAAGGCATAAAAAGATGCATTCTGTGGTCGTAGATGCATTCTACAGCCCATAGAAAAGTCTACAACCAAAAAAGGGAAGAAAGGTTAACGTCAATTCTGCAGACTCCAAAGACAAACTACGAACCACAGAACAGTTCTGCAGACCATTCAGTGGTTACAGAAATTGAAAATGATCTAGGACACAAATTAAAGACCTACTCAGTGGTTCCCTGTCCAACAATGCAGACGTAGATCAATTCTGTGGTCTTTTCTGTAACCGCAGAGTGGGAATGCAGTGGAATTTTTGTAAATCTTTTACTCCATCTTATGAGCCTTTAAAATAAAATTCTTTCATCTTTTTTTAGATATGAGATATATTAAAATATAGTAAATATATAGAGAAAGTGAAAAAAAGAATTTGTGCACATTTGTAAAGACAAAACTCTTGCATTTATTGAAAAATGAAACAAAAGAAATCTTTCAACCATTTCTTTTGTGAAGCTTGTGTCATTTTCTTGGGGATGGTAAGCATTAATATCTCTATCTCTCTACTATTTCTCCACATTTATTATTGTAGTGTCTAAATCCCATCTAAGGTTATGATTCCTAATATCCGGTTATGTGATTGGGTCTTTTAAATGTAGTACTTTGCTAGTAGATTGTTGCATGTTTATCCTTCCACTTTAATGATTTCGTTGTTGCAAAAAGCGTGCTTTATTCTTAGCTTGCATGAGTAAAGAAGCTTAGATTAGGAAAAAAAAGATAAATAGTGAGAATTTAAAGCTCTCAACCCTCATCTTATTACTTGGGTTGTTGCAAGTATAGACTACCATTAACATTCAATGAAGGTTTGTTAGTATACACTCAAAGTTCGGAAAGATTTGATGTGATATTCCTCTAATTTGGTCAAAAGACTTTAGAGGAACCTAAGACTCATTGTTTATGAACATGGATATCTACTAGTAAAGTCTAAAAATTAGACCCATTTGCATTACTCCTAATTTTAAAATACAACCTTGGCTAGTTTCTCTTGATTAGTACAACTTAGTAAAAATATTGTAAAAATTATTAGTTTAAACATAAGTCCAGCTTTCTTCCTTTTAGAAATCAAATGTCAAGTTGTGTGTTCCACTTTACATGTAATTTTTTTCTTGTATTTTCTATTGAGTTTGACCCCAACCTAGTTGGGTTCTATATTTAATACAATAACTGCTTTATAGCTTTTTATGGTATAATTTGGGTATCACGACCCGAGCTAAGACCTCGGATCGAGATACAGGACCTAGAGCCACGAATGACCCCAAGTCGACCCATGGAATAATTATAACAATTAAAGAGCATAACTAAAAGCGTAAATCATTCATATCATGAATAAAGCGGAAGCCTAAAACTAAGAACTCATAAGGGTATGAACAGTGAACACTCGACAAAAGCTGAACAACTACATAATGTTTGAATAAGCCTTTAACTGTCTGATGAGCTGATGGAAAAACACTCCCAACTAGCTCTCTAAGTCTGAAACTAAAAGATAATGAATGAAACAAAAGATAATCCGCATGTCCTTGGTAGATGAGGACTCACCAAAGATAGAGGCTGACTGGACTGGAATAGGAGCGGCTAACTGCGAGGCGGAACTTGATTGCTCGGACCTGTATCATGAGATGATACAACATAAATTATGCGGTCAGTACTTGAAATGTACTGAGTATGTGGGTTAAGTAAAAAGGACCATAAAAATACATAAGAGTACAGGAAAGTATAACATTTATGAAATTATGCATTTGAAATCATAACTTAAACATGAGGGCTCAAGGCTATCAAAACTACTTTTAAATGGTCATAATCGTGATCATAAAGATGTTTTATAAATATATCTTGAGACAAATCATCATAACATGATCATGCATAAACATAAGGAACAATGAGAGATTCTTATAACCGACATACCCCATATGAGCATACATGGAGCCCGACTTGTAAACCCCCTTTTGGGAGGATGTTCGTATCTTGACAAAGGTAGAACTATGAAAAAGGGTGTGATATAACTCATGAAAGGCCCATAAGGGCAAAGGAGAACATTCTCAAGGAAGACCTCATCATGGCTACGTTGGCACGTATTTTCTGAGACTCGAGCTATGCTTGGACCCCGGCCTAATCGGTATTAAATACTACTTTCAAAATATATATAGTACTCATATTGTAGTAGGGAAAACATACATAAGGTTCATGGGCTAGTTATATCATGATAATCATAAACATGCTTGAAATACGGGAACTAGCCATAAAATAGAGCCCGTGAGTTGGCCTTAATCATAATCATAAAATCATGAGTGAAATTATACATACTTGAAAAAATCCTCATACTTAATTTCATAAATTCATTAGGGATACTTGTAGGAAATCATACATCATAACTATAAATCATAAATTAGGGCTTGAGAGATTTAAAATTTATAAGAGGATCAAAGAAATTCATAAGCAGGAATTTTTTCCTAAAATTTCATAATCATGCTTGACTCAAAAGATATCATAATTTCATAAATACTTTAAGATATAATAAACCCTATCATGAAAATCATATTTTCATATCAAATCAGCTCTACCCATAAAGGAATCATGAAAAAATTTAAAAATCCAACATAGAATCATAATTTTCAAAATTAGGGCTTTGGGGAATTTGGGTGATTATACTTTTGATTGAAGAAGTGACATGAGGTTGGAAGGAACCCTCATTGATATACCCACATACTTGAATTGATCAATCCCCAATTGAATTTGAAACCTCACTCTACTCTAGAAGAAATTTGAAGAAGAACCCAAGGAATTTCTTGAGAGCCTTGAGAGAACTGATTCTTCAATTGAGAGTGTTAGGAGGATAATGAGTTACTTAGGGTGAAGAATACCCTTAATACACTCTTTTCCATGTTTAATATGACGTAATTTAGGACCCTAAAACTTAGAATTTATAGAAATACCTTTAATGAAAATTCTAGAAAATATACCCTTCCAGTCGTCACGACCCTTATCACGAGTCATACCATGAAGTGACAACTTGTGGTCACCTCCCATCATCACTATTGGTCATAGGACTGGTTTCTGATGATCATACCACAGATGCACATGATGCGTCATTACATGTCACCATGAGTCGTGAGGTCACCCGTCGCCACTGAGCCTCAACTCTCACTTTCTCTGAACTTTCCCACGGTTCACGACTAGTGGTTTCCTACCATGAGTCGTAACATCAATTGTGAAAACACATCCATACACAGAACTTCCAAACCACGACACTTATCACGACTTGTTATTCCCTACAATGAATCGTACTGTCAATCGTGGTATCTCTTTCTTACTCTGCAAGTCTAAACAACGAATCCTTTTGATGACCCGTTATGACCACCTATGAGTCATACCATGACTCTTTACACCAAACCTTCCTTTGCAGCTACTAACCACGACTCATGATGACGAGTCATCACATCGACCGATGATTCGTACCTTGGCTCGTTGGTCCAGAACTTGCCACTCAGCCCCTCATCACGACTCCAACCACGACCCGTCAGTCCATCCTATGACTCGTACAATAAGTCGTTCTGAGAGAAAAATGCAAATTCTTCTGCTAATCTCACTTCCACCTCCTGAAATTAGTCTTAGGAACATTTTGGGTATTACAATTTCTCCCTCTTGGGAACATTCGTCCTCGAGTGTAGGTTAAGAATATTGAAAGGATAGGGAAGGAACTAAAATCCCAGAACTGAACAACTATAGTTGAAACTGATGGAATGACTGACTCGGACATGAAACACATGACAGAACTGAATCTGTGAGACATACATATATGCTAAAACATAAAAGAAACTTATATGTATGGACTTGATATGAAACTGAATAGAACATTAAGGATGAGATTTATACCTCAAGCTGGACCAGAACTGGAAGGGAATAGGTGCGGGTATCTAGCCATCATGTCTTCTTTGACCTCCCATATAGCTCCCTCAACTAGTTGGTTCCTCTACAAAACCTTCACTAAGGCTACTTCTTTGTTCCCCAACTTACGAACCTGACAATCAAGGATCTCAACTGGTACCTCCTCAAAGGTAAGATTGTCCCTAACCCCAATATTCTCTACTGAAATAACTAGAAATAGATCTTTGATGCATTTCTTCAACAAGGACACATGGATCACCGGATACACCGAAGCTAAACCTATTGGTTGCTCCAACTCATAAGCCACATTGCCAATACATCTCAAGATCCGGTATGCCCCAACATGTTACACCCCGTAAAATATTAATGGTTAGTAGGCGTACGCGTGGGTTGTGACGAATAAAGAGAGCTTGACGTGTGTGGGGAAAACCTCGGAAGCAGGGTCGGGCGAGGCCAGGGCGCCAAGGGCCAGCACGACGCGCCAGCCGGCCTGCACAAGGGGCAGCGCGGGGCACCGACCCCTTAGCACGATGGGCAATGCGGGGCACCCCTGTGCCACCAG